>CM033464.1:3354580-3584580 GCA_019425755.1 Amaranthus cruentus
TAAGTGTCGTCATGGTTCGAGTGAGGTTGTGTCACCCTCGGATGAAGGAGATGGTGTTGTTCTTTTTTTGCTTCATGGTTTGTCCAAGCCGCAAGCTCCCTCTTCTTCGGCTCAACTTGGGCGCATCAGTTGTTTGGTGCAAGATCAACGTTTTGGTTTTGATGTGGCTCTTCTTGATTGTTTGTTCTCCAAGGGGTTTCGTACTGTCAAGTCTATACCTCCTAAGTGTCGTTTGGGGTTTTCTCGGGTTCTGAAAGGTGCTCTTGATAAGGTGATTTCTAAGCCTGATGATATTTCTAGTTGGGTCTCTTTGTTGGTGTTACCTCTTTGCATCCTTAAATCCTTTCGCCCGCGAAGTAGCTCTGAGTCTAGGTCTTTTGTAAAACGTCGGCATCAAGAAGAGAGTATTTCCCGTGCTATTTGTTCTTGGAGTGCACCAGGTGGTATTTTGCAGCTTGTGAGGGATACTTTGGCAGAGGATACCCTACTTTTTCAGTGGTGGGTGATGGTGACCTTGATTTGGAGGAACGTAATATCAAGCAATGTCGTAGGAAGATTTGTGACGGCCATTACACTGCTGCAGTCCGGGTTCTTTCTTCTTCAGGCGTTGCTCCTTATAATGACGCCACTCTCCAGCTCCATCCTTGCTTGATATACCTATTAATGGCCTTCATCTTGTTACTACTTTTGCTTTTGTTTTGGACCGGATTAAGAGTTTTCCACATGGCACATCATGTGGTAGGAACGGTTTACGTGCTTAGCACCTTATGGATTGCTTGAGTGGTGCTGTTGTGGCTGTATCAGATGAGTTAATTGACTCTATTTCCGCGGTGGTTAATCTCTTTCTAGCTGGAAAGTGTCCTATGGAATTAGGAGAGTATATTGCTAGTGCTCCTCTTACCCCGCTTGTCATGCCCGGTGGTGGTATTCGTCCTATAGCTGTGGGTACTATTTAGCGGCGTTTGGTTTCGAAGGTGGGTACAGTTATGGTTGGCCCATCTTTAGGAAGTTACTTTGCTGGTCTTCAATTTGGCGTTGGGGTTTCTTCAGGTGGTGAGGCACTTCTTTATGCTGTGAATCGGTTGACCGTGGTTCTGATGTTGGTCTATCTATGTTGTTGGTGGATTCCCAAAAGGCTTTCAATGACTACAAGAAAACAAGGCATTATTGGACACTTTTAGTCTGACACTTTGTCAAAGTGTCGGGTTTTAAATGAAATTAAATAAAATAACACGGGAAATAACGACACTTTTGAAAAGAGCGTCTAAAATTGTTTAAATATTTAATTTTTTTTCCACTAAACCTTTTTCCACTAAACCTAAACCTAACATTCATTCCTCACTTAGAGAGTGTTATCGGACATAAAAACGACGTGGAAAAACATAATAAAATCATTTAAAATAAAGCGGAAGAAAAAAAAAAACAATATTCGAGTTACATCTTGATAGAAAGTTCATAAAAGAAAAGACTTAAAAGAAATGCGGTAAATTTAAAGTAACATTCTAAGCGATCTTATTCTAAGCATCCTCACTCAAAATTCCCTTAAAGATTAACCTGCAAAAATAAGAAGAAAACAAGAAAGACAAAATACACCAAAATCAGTTAAACTGAGTAATTCGACTCCATTCCGTAAAATTCTTTTAACAAACAATTTCAAAATATAAATCGACTTTGAAGAAATAAACAATTTAAAATGAATAGTTTAAAATAAATATCTTAAAATAACTTATCCTTTTTAAATTATTCGACCGTAATTAATTTAGATAAGTTAGAGGAGAAATGTGAATGCTAGTAGGCCGGGACTAATCCCTGTTATCCGCCTACTTCAACAAAGGTCGTCACCTTAATAATAGTAATGGCCAATCACAAGAGTCCCTAGTGTGCACACCCCTTCTACTTGGATCACAACAAATAGAAGGAAGACAAACAGAATATATAATATAAATGTAAATAATACAATTTGTGGGTAGCTATACTAACCCAACAAAACATACTGTTCAACACCCCTACGGGTTACATTTTCCTCATAACATATTATTGTTAATTTTATATCCATTTAAAATTAACCGTCATAAACTTTATAAAAACAAACACAATTTAACTTTACTTTATATCACTTTAAGAATTAACATTATATTAAACTTCAACCGAAAATAATCATAATCTGTTATTAGATCAAAGAAATAAATTAAGAAATAGAACACAAGGCATGTAGGATTTCACAACATTTTATAAGTAATGCTAATGAAAATATCGATTGTATTAATATATTTTAATAGAGTATATTTTAAAATCATATTAATCGTACTCGTATTAATCGTATGTATAATCGTATTAGAATAACCAAATTATATTTTATAAAGGTATATTTATAATTATGTCGGGTAGTGGATAGGAGTATAATGGACATCGAAATTACCTCGAGTAGTGGAAAAAGCGTCGAAAGATATGAACTAATAATTCGTTGCGTTTATCGATCTCTCGAAATCTCCGTCTACAATATTTAGGTCGGAAGGAGGGTTAGATAGTCTATTTGTAATACCCCTTTAAGGAAGTAAAATTTAACTTTAAGGTAAAAGGTTTAAATAAATAAATTTGACAAAGACATATTTTAAAATACCTTACGAGTATAATTTTACTTCTAAATTGTTAATATTGAAATAAAAGATTTAGTGAATAATAGATTAAAATAATTTTAAAAGGTAAAAGAGATTTATAAGAAAACGGTAAAATGAGTTTATTTAGTCAATAGAATAATTTAAATAAAATGAGTAAAAGTAAATAAATAAAAGTAAGAGAAAGAAAGAAAAGTTAAAAAAAAAAATTAAAAGAAAAAAAAGGAAAAGCTTCACGTGGAAAGAAGCAATTAAAAGACTACCAAACTAATTAAAAGAAGGATTGATTTTTTTACAAAAACAGAAAAAGGGAGGAAGAGAGAGAAATGCTTAGAAAACTCAAAAGCCATAAAAATGGCGTTGAATCTCGAAGTCAGACAGAGAAGAAGAAGAAGAAGGAAGAGTCATTCGTCTACCAAGCAATCGAGGTAGGTTATCTCAGACCTCCTTTACCATTCTTCACCATTCTTAACCTTCATAACTTTCTGGACTAAAAAAACGAGATTTTTAGGGTTTTAAAATACTAAAGAAAGAACTCAGGATTTTTGGTTTTCTTACCAGAACTTAGAGAAAGAGGGATGATTTGTGTGGGGTTCTAAGGTTCAGAATTAGGCTCAATTTATAGGTGAGAATGGGGGTTTAATTGAGGAAGGTGAGTAATTGATTGGGAGGATTTCTGGGAAAATAATTATTTCTGGTTTATTTTAGGGAGAAAGCTTGGGGAATAATTAGAGTTTAATTGTTTGATTTCAAATTTTAAATTTCAAAATTCAGTAAAATATTTGGGGAATAATTCTGATTTTTTTTTTTTATTTTCTGAAATTTGATTTTGCATTTTTCTGAAAGTATTTTTATTCTAGACAATAATTTGAAATATTTTGGTATCAAAATTTTGGGGTATTACACATGCTCTTACTAGTCATAATATTAGGCTATTTGGTCTCCTTGAAACTAAGATAAAGAGGAGTGGGTTGGGTCCTCTTTATCATCGTTTGTGCTATAACTGGTGTCTTACTTCGAACCTCTCTTGGCATTAAGGGGGTTGGATTATTGTTGGGTAGAAGCAGGAATTTTTCAAAGTTAACATTTGTTTTTGCAGTAGCCAGTTAATCCATCTATTTGTTATTCCGATTATGGGGGTTCCCTTCTTTTGCACGTTTGTGTATGGTGCGTCTATAGGAATGATCATTTGGAGTTGTTTTCTCAATTGGAGTCTATCTCTAAGGATGTCGATAAACCTTGGATAACTCTAGGTAATTTTAATTGTATAGCGAATTTTAACGAACTAATTGTTCAAGTTGTTCGTTTGCATGAGATATTACCGTTATGAAACTCCATGTTTTCCTGTGGTTTGAAACATATGAAGTTCTCTGGCAGATTTTTATCCTAGAACAATAAGCAGGTTGATGAGCGGCGTGTTTTCAGCAAGATAGACAGGGTGTTATGTAATGAAGAGTGGGAAGATCAGGTTCCTAGAGTAGAAGCTGTCTTTTTACCTGAGGGTGCTTTTGATCATTCACCAATGATTGCTCATTTCCTCTCACCTCGTCCTAAATCATGTGTTTTTAGATTTTGTAAGTTCTTGGCTCAAAAGGATAGCTTTCTTGAGATTGTTACCAAAGCTTGGAATCAGAAGATTATGGGGTCCCTTAGATTCCAAATTCAGTCAAAGCTCTTTTCCTTAAAGAAGATGCTTAAAACAATGTTCTATAAAGGTAATGTCAAAGCTATTCTTGATGATACTAAGAATAAACTTAAGCAAGCTCAGGAGGCTCTTCATGGTTGTCCTCATGATCCCCTAGGCTGAGGCTGCCATGGCTTATAAGTAGGCTAAACTGAATTATCATTCTTATATTCAGCAAATCACTATAATCAAATGGATGAAATATGGTGATGAGAATTTGACAGTGTTTCATTAGAGTCTTAGGCGCAAAAGAGTTCAGAATAATATTCAAGTCTTGTAAGTAGATGGTCGACTAGTTTGTTATGTGAATAAAATCCAACACTCTTTTCTTTGTTTTTATGCTAATCTTCTGTGTTGCAAGTTGTCAAACAGTTTGCACTTAAATATGAATATCATTAAGGCGGGACCAGTTTTAAATGAGAGCTTCTTTGAACCTCTCTTTTAGTTCTGATGAAATTAAGCAAGCATTTATGGAGTATTCCAAATGCTAAGACGCCGGGTCTGGATGGCTACAATAGCAAATTTTACAAGGTTGCTTGGCCTATTGTTGGTGCTGATATTACTGTTGCTATTCATTCTTTCTTTGTCAGTGGCAACTTGTTGAAAACTTGGAATAACACAGCTATTACTTTAGTGCCTAAAATTGAATGTCCGACTCAGCCATAAGATTATAGGCCTATTGCTTGTTGTCACACCATTTACAAGTGTATCTCCAAGCTTATTTGTTACGGCTGAGTTATGTCCTTAATCATCTTACTAGCCCGAATCAAGGAGCGTTTGTTGCTGGTAGGAGTATTGTTCATAACATTCTATTGTGTCGAGATCTGATTCGCCATTATTCTAGGAAAAACTACTCTCCTAGCTGCTTCAAGGTTGATCTCAAGAAGGCTTATGATACTATGGACTGGGATTTTATTAGAGAGATGATGATCGCCCTTGGGTTTCCGTCTCATTTTGTGAAAATGATTCACTTGTATTTCCACATCTTCATTCTCTTTGGTTGTTAATGATAAGCCCCTTCAATGTTTGAAGGCGAAAAGGGTTTTGAGGCAAGGTGATCCAATGTCACCTCTTCTCTTTGTTCTTGGTAGGGAGTATCTCTCCAGGCTTATGAAGTGTGCTAGCTGTGACCCTATGTTTAAACACCATCCGCGATGCAGGACTCAGAAACTTAATCACTTATATTTTACCGATGACTTAATGCTCTTTAGCAAGGGAGATCTCCAATAAATTCAAGTCATCTATAAGGGGTGGAAGATTATTTTCGAGTCTTCAGGTATTTGTGCTAATGATTTTAAATCATCAATTTACCTTGCTGGGGTGAGTAAAGATCAGCAAGCTCTCATTCTTAACAACATCAATCTTCCTCTGGGTTCGCTTCCTTTTAGGTATCTTGGATTTCCATTAAACTCTAACAACTTGTCAATTGGTGAATGTGAGAGACTTGTTGATAAAATAACTAGTAGAATTCATGGTTGGCAAAGTAAGAAGCTCTCCTATGCTGCGAGACTTCAATTGGTTAACTCGGTTCTAATTAGTATCACCACTTATTGGTGCCAAATGTTTCTCCTGCCTAAGAAAGTTATTAAGATAGTTAATGATGTCTGTAGATCGTTTTTGTGGCACTATGATGATTAAAGTAGTAAAGCTGGGAATGTGAATTGGAATGACCTCTGTAAACCTAAAAAGGAGGGTGGCTTAAGTGGTAGGAATCTTGAGATTTGGAACCTAGCTGCAATTAGTAAAACTACCAGGCATATTAACTGTTTGCATAAGTCCCTTTGGGTTCGTTGGATTCATGGCGTGTATACTAAAGGTGATAATTGGTTGATCTTCAATCCCCCTCCCACAGCTAGCTTGACTCTTAGGAAGTTGTGTCGAGTTCGAGAGAAGCTTAGCCATTGGATGACCGTTGATCATTGTAGCATCAACGCTGTGTATAAAGAGTTTGTTGGTACTCAAACGTCTATGAATTGGTGCAGAAATGTTTGGCACATGACCTGCCTTCCTAAGGCAAGGTTTGTATACTTGTTAGCTATACTTAACAAACTCAAAACTAGGGATCATTTTAAAGTTATTGGTGTGCTTGAGGATGAATTCTGTTCGTTTTGTCGTAATGTTGTTGAAACTACTGCACATCTATTCTTTGAATGTGGATATAGTTACTCTTGTATTACTCAGCTTAATTCTTGGCTTGGTGTTAAGATCAGATCTCTCTCTATCTACCCAAGCAACAGGAAAGTTCCTAGATTCCCGAGGAAGATTGCGGTTTTTTCTCTTTGCAGTCTTGTGTACCATTTTTGGAAGTCTAGGAATGATAGTGTTTGGCTCTTATTGGTAGCTTCTCCTGATGTAGTTGTTAAGAATGTCAAGTATGAAGTTAAGCTTCGAATCCTGAATTTGTATCCTCGCTCCCCTAGTCTTGTTAACCCTTGGTGTAAGCGCCTTTTGGAGTTTGTTTGATCTTGCTTAGGCCTTCTTAAGGTGTTGTATCTGTGCTATATTGCTTGTGTGGATTAATGAAATTATTTTTTTTATCCAATAATAATAATAATAATAATAATAATAATAATAATAATAATAATAATAATAATAATAATAATAATAATAATAATAAAATAATAATATTAGGAGTCATCTGTTGTTTGCTATGTCACTAGTGCAAACCCGCCTCTTCACGTTGTTGATGGCTTTATGCGTCGTACATGGAAGGACCTACAAATTGATAAAATCGGCATGGTCAATAGAGGGGTTTTTATAGTTCGTTTTGCATCGAAAGACCACCAAGATCAGGCTTGCAATATGAATGGCATTTTATTTGATAAAAAACCCTTTATAGTCTAGCCTTGGTTCCCTAATATGTTTTATGAGAAATCTAGCTTGACGTCAATCACGGTATGGGTTAAACTCCCTAATCTTGATGTTATGTATTGGAATGATAACGTGCTAAGGCAGATTGTCGGCGACTTGGGTAAAGTTTTGAAGGTTGATAATGCAACTAAGACCAAATCTCGCTTGATGTATGCTAGGGTCTTAGTAGACATGCCGTTAGCTGATGGTTTTCCTGAGGAGCTTTACTTCTCCAATGAACATGATCATCTCATAACCCAACGAGTCCAGTATGATTGGATTCCTTCGTGGTGTACGAAATGTGACCAATTCGAACATGGGGTAGATAGCTGTAGAATGGGGTCCAAAGCTTCTTAGTTACAGGTTGATGAGCATGGGTTTCGGCCAATGCGGCAGAAATTCCGAGCTAAGGACGGTAATAAGACTAAAGGAGATGCAGCTTCTGAACCGAACGGTGCCTTGGGGATGAACTTTGGTACAAATGGTCACAAGGAAGTTGGGAATGGTCTTGATATGGTCCAGCAGCCTGTCGAGGCCGGTTCTAACCCTATCGATGTTCCGGTTTGTTTGGAGGTGCAGGAACAGGTAGTAGTTGCAGCGCCGGTTTCAGATTCTCCTATTGCAGTGGATGGTACTGGTTCTCCTAGTGCGATAGTTCGTCCATCCTCATTAACGCTTCATAATGACTTTAATGTATTGGCTGTGCCACATGATAATGATGACCAAGGCTTTAGTGCGAGGGTTATAACGTTGGGAACTGATCCCATCGCGGATAATGATTAACTTCTGTGCGTGGAATGTAAGGGGCATCAATAGGACTAGGAAACAGCTAGAGGTTGCTCGTTTTATCTCCCTACATAATCTTAGTCTCATTGGTCTCCTTGAAACCAAGGTAAAGCGTCAAGGATTGGGAGCGCTTTATCTTCGTATGTTTCCCAATTGGTGTATTACAAAAAATTTGGCTTGGCATGATGGGGGTCGTATTCTAGTGGCGTGGAAGAGTGAGGATGTTCATGTTGATATTTTGAGTTGTCATAGTTAGTTTATGCATCTTAGTATTTCTTCTGTTCATGGTGCTCGGTTTGTATGCACATTTGTATATGGAGCTACTGACAAGACTGAGCGCCAACAGTTGTTACATGAGCTGGGGGTTCTGAGTCAGTCTATATTGACTCCGTGGATAGTTCTTGGTGATTTTAACTGCGTTACGAATCTTGATGAACAGATCGGTTCCCCTGTCCGATTAGCTGAGGTCCAGCCTCTTCGAGATTGTTTAGCGATCTGTGAGATACATGATCTGAAATACCATGGACGGTTCTTTACATGGACTAACAAACAAGCAGGGACTAATCGTGTTCTAAGTAAAATTGACAGAGTCTTAGGCAATGATCTCTGGGAGGATAGATTCCCGAATGCTTTGATTCAATTCCTTGCGGAGGGTGAATATGATCACACTCCTATGTTGGTTTCTTTCTCCTCTGTGCAACAGTATAGGAAGCCTTTTAGGTTCTTTAATTTTTGGGCACAGAAGGAGGGTTTCATCGACCTTGTTCGTGATCAATGGAATATTCCTATTGACGGCTGTGTGAGTTACCAAATCACTCAGAAGTTGAAGTTGTTGAAGGTTAAATTGAAACTACTTTAGGGTCGAGAACATGCTCAAACGGAGGTGGATCGCGCTCGGACTGAGCTGCTCCATATTCAGGATTTGCTTCATGAGTGTCCTTCTGATCCGCATCTAACTTCTCAAGAGAAGCATGCTGCTCTTTTGCTCCGTAAACTTCAACAAGAGTTGAGTTCTGCTCTTCAACAAAAGGCTAAGATGAATTGGGTTCGATTTGGTGATGATAATACTTCGTTCTTTTATCAGAGCATCAAACAGAGGATTCACCATAATAAAATCATGTTCATTCAATACAAAGGGGAGGAGTTTTCTGATCCGACTCGGATTCATCAGGCGTTTTTTGAGTTTTACTCTGAGCTATTTTGTTTTGTGGATAAAGCTAGGGTTCCGATCAATTTAGAGACCGTTTATAATGGCCCGATCTTATCTTCTCATCACCACTCTGTTCTCGATCTCAATTTCTCTCCAGATGAGATCAAACAAGCTCTGTGGAGTATCCCCAATAACAAGGCTCTGGGTTTGGATGGATACAACAGTGGCTTTTACAAAGCGACATGGGAGGTGTTAGGCGTTGATAGTGTTAGAGCGGTTACTCAAATCTTTGAGAATGGCAAGATGCTCAAGAGTTGGAATAACACCACTATTACTTTGATTCCTAAAGTGCCTAATCCTCTGCATCCAGGTGATTTCCGGCCAATTTCATGTTGCCATGTGCTTTATAAGTGTATTTCTAAGCTTATTTGCTCTAAGCTCCGACTTGTTTTGGATTTTTTGATTGATCAAGCGCAAGGTACTTTTGTGGCGGGTCGTAGTATAATGCATAACATCCTTCTGTGCCAGGATCTAGTTAAGCATTATACCAAGCAGCACTATGAAGATCGATCTTTGTAAGGCCTATGATACTATGAACTGGAGCTTCATTAAGGAGATGTTGGTGGCTCTAAGTTTTCCTCCTAGGTTCATTCACATTGTTATGACTTGTATCACTTCTACAAGCTATGTATTGATGATTAATGACTCTCCTACCAATTCTTTTGCGGCTAAACGTGGGCTACGTCAAGGTGATCCTTTTTCGCCTCTTCTCTTTGTCATTGGTATGGAGTACCTATCTCGGCGCTTGAAGAGCAGTATAGGCACTTTTGATTTTCATCCCCTCTGTGAAATCATTAAGATCACTCATTTATGCTTTGCGAATGACCTAATGATTTTTTGCACAGGTGATCTTTCTTCGGTGCGTGTTATTTGTGAGTGTATCAAAGGATTCTCTGATACCTCTGGGCTTCATGCAAATTCGGGGAAATCTGCGATCTATCTGGCTGGGGTTGAGGACTCTGTCAAGGAGGATATCAGAAGCACCTCTCAGTTTTCCTTGGGGACTCTTCCTTTTAAGTATTTAGGGGTTCCATTATCTTCCAAGCGCCTTAGCATTGCTGAATGTGAGTAGCTAGCAGATATGATGACATAGCGAATCAGCTCTTGGCAAGCTAAGCACCTATCATACGCAGCCCGATTGCAACTAATCAATTCTATCTTGATGGGTATTTCTTCTTACTGGTGTCAAATCTTTATCCTTCCTAAGCGTGTTATCCATCTTGTTAATTCAATTTGTCGCTCAGTCCTTTGGTTTGGGATACCACATTCTCCAAAGCCTGGAAATGTTAATTGGAAGGCGGTTTGTACTCCAAAGAAGGTTGGTGGCTTGGGTGTACGGAAAATTGCCTGGCATACACATACCTTACAGGAGTCATTATAGGTTCGGTGGGTGCATGGTGTCTACACTAAAGGTGGCAGTTGGGCTATCTTCAATGCCCCGGCCACTGCTAGTTGGACTATTAGGAAGTTGTGCGCAGTGACATTGGTTCTTACACAGTGGATTTGTACTTCCACATATTCCATTAAGGAGGTTTATGAGAGTACTTTGGTGACTAATCCTAAGGTCCGCTGGCGGTATCTAGTTTGGAATAGGATTTCCATTTCTAAATCTAGATTTATTTGTTGGTTAGCAACTAGACAAGGGCTTAAGACTAAGGAGAAATTATGTCATTTGGGTGTGGTGGATGATGCCTTATGTCCTCTTTGTGGTTTAGATACTGAATCTCATACCCATCTCTTCTTTAATTGCTCCTTCAGTTGCGCGTGTGTTGAGGAGGTTAGAGTATGGATAGGCGTTACTTTTAAACGTCTTGCTCGTATGGACTTTAGGAAACGACGTCTTTCTAAACTCAAACAGCAGGTTTTCATAGCTACTTATACATGCACCTTATACTACATCTGGAAGTGCAGGAATGAAGCGGTATGGTATGGCTTTGTCAGGACTCTTGGGTGTGTGCTTGCTATGATTAAGCGAGATATTCGACAACGGTGCCAGGTTCTAGGCCTCATGGATGTAACTGATTTTTAGTTTTTCTCGTATGTGTCCTTTACTGCTGGTTTGCAATTGTGCTATTTGGATTTCTAGTGGTGTTATTTATGTTGTTCTTGTTTGTTGATGCTGCTACTACTTGTCTCTGTTTACTGATGTGGAATTGTGGCCTGATTGAGTGGAGTAGTTTGGATTGTCTGTTACAATTCATATTGTTGGGCTGCTGACCTTGTGAATTGGTTAGGTTTGCGGATAGTACCTTATGATGAGAATTTGGTTTTTTTTAGTGCTGATTTGATGGGGCTGCTGTTCTCTCATATTTGTCTGTTACAATTGTGGGCTTATTGGATTAATGTTGGATTTTAATTCCAATTTGAGCTGCTGGTTTTGCTTGATTCAATTTAGAGAAATAGCTTGTTGCTGTCATGCTGTCCTGTATGCTGGATTAATAGTGGATTAATGCTGGATTAATGTTGTCTTGCTGAATTAATGCTGAATTGGTTACTGTTGGAGTAATGCTGGTGCTGCTGGACTGTCATGCTATCTTGTATGCTATTTGTTGTCGGTGCACTGATCTGGACAGAATGTGCTGCTGCCACCTACTTCTACCTCTGTGGAATCACCTTGATTGCTGTCACTTTGCTATTTTGACTGTGCTGATCTGCCTCTTGCTGGTTTCTGAGCTGATTTGGACAGTATGTGCTGCTTCTTCCACCTACTTTGTGCATGCTGATGACCTTGCTGTTGAAGCTTGTGGTGCTGATATGGGTCATTTGATAATAGCAGATATACTGATGTCTCTGGAATGCAACTAGTGCAGTTGCTGTCCTGATCTGCTGTTTCCTACTTCTGTAGTTAATAGGACTACTATTTGTTTGTGCCTTCACAAGCTTGCTGATATTCTAATGTGAGCTGTGGGGTTTTTTCCGTTGGTGTAATTATTAGTTGCACTGTATAGTTCTGTTTTGCTTACTTTTTTTGTCGGCTTGTTTTTTGGCCTCGGATTTTGCCCGTATGCACATGAAGAGTGGGTCGGGGAAACCCTTCCTAGAAGGTGGGCCTCGGTTCTACACTGATGCAAATAATAATAATAATAATAATAATAATAATAATAATAATAATAATAATAATAATAATAATAACAAGAGATATCAAAGTCGTTGGGAGAGTCTATCTCCTACGAATGCGAGTGCGAGTGTGAGGGCGTTAAAGAGCAGTTGCAGCCCACCATTTCTGCCGGTGTGTCCTTCGTCGGTGACAATACTATTCACGTCAGCCCCCCCTCCACGTTAGTGTACCAGCAGTTGTGAGGATGCTGGTGAAGTGATGAGGGTGTTTGAGAGCAGCGGGTAAGCATACGATTTCTACCTGTGAATGGCAACAAGCCGGCACCGGCTCCATAGCTCTCTCCGGTGATTGATAGCAAGTCGCCACTTCAGCAGCCACTGGATCTACAGCTTTTTTCGGTTGTTATCCGAATTTTGAGGAGTCTTTCTCATCGAAGGGGAGAGGTCTTTGTGAAGGTGCTACAAAGGGCGTTCGTGGCTGCCTCCTCCGGTGAGTTTTCAGTCAACAACCCAGCACCAGCCATCCTCCAGTGGGTATTCCGCCAGCAACACAACAACAACTGCCTCTCCTAGGAGTATTTCACCGCCACCAAAACTCTACAGGTGGTTCATCTTCTACGGTGGGTTTCCTGAGGTGGGTCTTCGTTCAGTGAGGTTGTAGGTGCAGCAACTGCCTCTCCGGTGGGTTTTCCGAGGCGCCTTTCCTCTATTGCTCTGCGAAAACTACAACATTGGGTTTTGTTCCGCCCATTTAAGCAGTGACGGTACAATCCCTTTTCCGGCGGTCGTGCTATGAAAATCAAAAGGGTCTCTCACCTTCCAAGGTCCACGATTGTTCAGGTTTTGTGTTTTATATGGGTGCTTTTGTTTCATTTTCTACGGTAAATGGTTTTTGCCTTTGGTGAGTTGGTTGGTGTTGATTCCTTTGGCGGGTTGTTTGGTTCTTGGTGATGGTTTATGTGACTGCCCCCCATGGGTTGATAGCTTGTTTTGTTGGTGTCCCATGTGCCAGCTGTGTTTATGGTTTGGTTTGCTTATGGTTTTATGTGCTTTGTGTGGCTTAGTGCTTCTTATAGGTCGTTATTAGTTTTATTGGTAGTTGTCTCTGTTGCGGTGTCTACATATACGTTAGCGTCTTTGTGGTTTCGCTACCTAGTGCTCTCTTATGGTAGTCGAGACGATTCTGTGCCCGTTTAGGGGGCGTGTTGTCTGTAATAGTGGTCGTTGAAAGCGGCTCACTAAGAAGTACTTTATTTACCACCTTAGGTCTCGCCATTTTAGCTCAGAAGCGTCCAGACTACCTTAAAGATCGTATCGAGAGTGACCCTTGTTTGTTCTCCTCTCTTGACTTAGCTCTTAAAATGGGAGGCATTTGGCTCTGCAGGGAATGTTTTCGTACTCACTCTTTCAGTATGAATTGTAAGCACGACAATAATTCGGTGATCGTTGCCCCTTCCTTAGGTGATGATGCAATCCATGGTATCCCTCGCGTCTTGGTCTCCGTGAGTGCGCCTCATGTGGTTGATATGTCTCCTTTGTCAGGCTCTTCTACTGCTTACCTTTCCTCTAGTTTTGACGTTGATATTCTTGGACGTGTTTTTTCAAAACTCACGCGAACAGTAAAAAGTATCCACCGTAAGCTGCGTCTCAGCTTTGCTAGAGTGTTTCTTTAGGCTCTTGATGCGGTCATAGCTTGCCCTAGCGATGTGTCTGCTTGGGTGCAACTTTTGATCTTGTCTTGTTGTGTTTTGGGTACCTTCTTGCCTAAGAATAGGTCCGAGTGATGATCGGGCATGAGAGAGCGGTGTCAGTTTGCTAGTACTTCTAATGCTGTTTCTAGATGGCAAGATCCTAGTGACAGGCTCTCTTTAGTTCTGGATCGCCTAGCTGAGATACCTCCTCCTTCTGCCAGTGTCTTGAAAGTTAGCAGCTTAGAACACCCTAATTTGTATAATGCAAGCGTAAGCTTGGGGATGGCCATTTCACTGTTGCCATCAAGGTGTTGTCCTCCTCGGATGTGGCACCCCCTTCCACAGACACCCTTCAGGCTTTGGAATCAAAGCTCTCTTGGGCGCCTCCCCGGTTCTACCCTCGACCCCTTGTCATGAGGAAACTCTCTCAGTGACCACAGATGAGGGGCTTAAGATGATACATACTTTTCCTAAGGGAACATCGTGTGGCAGAGACGGGCTTAGAGCTCAACATCTTGTGGATATGCTGGGAGGTGCGGCGTCAACCATCGTTGAGTCCTTGTTATGCTCTATCTCTAAGGTTGTAAACCTTTTCTTGGGTGGTATGTGTCCTAGTGTACTCGGGGGCTTTATAGCTAGTGCACCCCTCACCCCGTAAGTGAAGCGAGGGGGTGGTATTCGTCCTATTGCCGTTGGCACGGTGTGGCGGAGGCTTGTATCTAAAGGTGTTGCCTCTGTTGTTGGAAAAACCTTGCATGCATATTTTGAAGATTTTCAGCTTGGGGTCGGCACACTAGGGGGTGGTGAGGCTATTCTTCATTCTGTTAATCGGCTTGTTGAAAGCAAAGGCGATGTTGTTGGTACCCTTATGCTCTTGGTGGATTTTCAAAATGCTTTCAATCTTGTTGATAGGAGTGTTATGTTATCCGAAAGAAGGATCAAATGCCCTTCTCTCGCCCCTTGGGTGGAGTGTTATTCCCAACCTGGTCGGTTATATTATGGTGACTCTATTATATGGTCCTGCCAAGGTGTTCAACAAGGTTATGACAGCTTTTGTCGTGAATTTTCTTTAAAACGGGTTTATAAAACCATCGAGCTTATGACAGATGTTTTGAAACAGCCCAAACCAGCGGAAATAGTATAATAATGCTGTCCACTGACACAGCGCAAGAGTTGCAGACATTTGGACTGAATCTGACCTATGATCTGATGAACATAGCAAACAAATATCAAAGTTAACGAAAACTTTTTACAAACTTAACTTAAATTTAATTATTTATAAAAAAGATATAGAACTTTAAAGTCTAAATTTACAATACCAAACTAAGAAAACGTTTACATAACAAAGTAAAAAGAGAGTAATGATAAAATGGAAATCCTTGCCGCGCACGGAGCATATAATACTTATAGTCATCACCTCCATAACGAAGCTATCCGGAAAAATGGATCTACTCCCGGAAGAGTAGGCCCCATCAAAAGCATTCAATAATAATAATTATTGAGTAAGCCAACAAACGAAATAATATTGAAAATCATTTGCAATTTCAGTTATATTGTTCAACTTTGTAACCTCTTTTGAATAAGCTTATATTAAAAACATACGAAAATATTGTAGAGTACATTTGCTAATAAATCCAACACGGCTAAGAACTACACAAGTTCAAAGATAACATTTTGAGGTAAATTCCTCACAAAAGTCACAACATTTGCCGAAGCATCAAAACAAAACTTAAAAACATAATACAAAATTAACACAAAAACAGGGAATATTCATTGACCGCCAAAAGTAGGCTTGATCTAACATTCTGGTAAACGGGTGATCGTCATCACCTAAATGGCTCTTGCAAGAACTAAACGGGATTGGGGGCTCAAGGCCGATCCTAAAAGGTACCTGGAATCAAGCTCTAGGGGTTTCACACAAAACCAGACACATAGTATCCGTTGTCCAATTCCCAAAACGACAAACATTTATAATGTAATATACTTTATACAAAACTTTAAGTAAAACATGCTTTATTTTATTAAATACGATTTTCATGACATGTATAAGTTTAATTTAAAATCATTTTACAATATTAATAATATTAATACAAAAACAAAGCAATCAATAATTCGTTAGAATGCTAAACGACTCATCCTCAACCATCAAGGAGTTTAACCAATAGTTACATACAAATCCCAAAATACCCAACTTACATCATACCCAAATAATATCAACTAACCAATTAAGAAACCACAACTCAACAAGACCAATCTGTAAAACCCAAATTCAAGAATTCGTTATTTCACTAAACTAATCACACCTATTATAAATTTAAAGATCAATCCCAATTCAACTCTAAAGTTCACAAATTCACCCCAGCGATACCCAAGCTTAGTAACAACATTGAACTCTTTTAACCACTTTCATGAAGACACATGCTCACTAAAAGGTCTATAATTAAAATTCTACGTAGTATTTTTAAGTGATTTTGAATTGGGTTATAAACTAACTTCGGTACGGTCGTAACGACTGTAAATATGCCATTATCCGATTCCGGACGAAGAAGATATCGCGTTTACAAAACAAGGTAAAAAGCTGTCAGCTACTGACTTCAGCAGCATAAGGTGCTCGTTCGAGTACTCTATGTGCTCGTTCGAGCAAAATCTTTCAGAACCTACTGTCTAGCTTACTGACTTCAATAGTATAAAGTGCTCGTTCAAGTTCCTTGTAATTGCTTCATAAACTCATGAACTCAATACCCACTCAACACCACACACACACACACACACCATACTCACATATTAAGACATACTTAACCACCAATTAATTTATCCATAGAATTCCATCACTAAACACATCACAATGCATAGACTTGAATGATGCACACAAAACCCCAATTACATCAATAGTTTTACTTAAAACTCAAAATCATTTGAAAACATTCAATTGATACTTAAGTTAATAGAATAGTTTGTGGGTTAACTTTATGAGAAAATTCTTCACAATACTTGCAATCCACCAAAATTAGGGATTCACTTCTTCTAAACCACTAAAAGAGCTTCTACCAAAAGAAGATTCTACCAAAAGCCCTAACAATTAAACACATCAATGTCAATTGAAGGTCCTTTTTAACCTTAATTAACATACACATAATCAAAATGAAAAATGAAGATATTTTGAACTTACATAACTTAAAAAGGATGGATGATAATGATGAAGATGCTATCTACTTGGGTTCTGTAATTCCAACCACATCTAAACAATCCAAGGTGAACTTCAATTAGGCTCTATACTCAATATAAATTCTGTAGAGATTGAAATCATACGGGAAAGAAGATGGAATTCGGATTTTTAGTTTGTAGAAGGAGAAATTCTAATTTCCGGTTTACTTATAGAGTTGGAGAAGAAGAAATTCTGATGTTGGGTTTACTTATAGAGTTGGAGAAGGTGGGAATCCAGGTTTTTTGTTTGTAGAAATGATGGGAATGCATCACATGTATAAGAAGGAGGAAAGGGGTAGAGTGGTTGGTGAGTATGGATTGAGGTAGCATCACTTACCCATTCAACAAACTTAAGGTGTATAAAACTACCCGTATTTTTGTCGTATAATTTATTTTGTCTCCAAGTTAAAAAAAATGGATATGTAACACGTAGAAAAAAATTTTATTTGAAAACAACAAATTCATTTTACTTATTAAAATAATATTTTTTAATGAAGACGTTTTTATAACTGTTTCATTCTCCCCTACTTAAGAAATTTCTTCCCCGAAATTTACTTACCCTTCAAAACAAATGTGGGTATCGACTTCTCATATCAGACTCTTTCTCCCATGTCGCTTCCTCTTCCCCATGGTGAATCCATAGTACCCTCACTAAGGGAATTGACTTATTCCGCAACTTCTTAACTCGTCGATCGATAATCTCCAATGGTTTCTCCTCATAGCTCAAGGTTTCATCCACTTGTAAAGGTTCATAGCTTAGGATATGCGACAGATCATATACATACTTACGCAGCTGCGACACATGAAATACCTTATGTACTCGATCCAACTCTGGCGGGAAGGCCAATTCATAAGCGACCTCTCCAATTCTCCCAAGGATTTCAAACGGTCCTATAAATTTCGGACGTAGTTTTCCTTTTACTCCAAATCGTTTCACGCCCTTCATTGGGGAAACTTTTAAGAACACCTTATGACCGACTGAATTCTATTTTTCTCCTGCGGTTATCATTGTAGCTCTTCTGACGATCTTGAGCTCTCTTCATCAAGCTCTGGATGACTTTTATCATATCCACTGTCTCTTGAATTAAATCTGGCCTAGTAGGAACGTTAGTGTCCAAGTATTCCCAACACAAGGGAGTTCTGCACTTACGTCCATACAAAGCTTCAAACGGTGCCATCTTGATACTCAAATGGAAACTATTGTTGTACGAAAATTCTACCAATGCCAATCTAGATTCCCAATCATTACCGAATTCCAAAACACAAGACCGCAACAAATTTTCTAAGGTTTCAATAGTCCTTTCCGTTTGACCATCAGTGGTCGGATGGAAAGCAGTACTCAGACTTAGCTTGGTTTCGAAGGCTTCTTGTAATTCCTTCCAAAAATGTGATAGAAATTTGGAGTCACGATCAGAAATGATGGTCCTTGGCACCCCATGTAATTTGACTATCTCTCGAACATAGATCTCAGCCAATTGCTTCACCGACCAAGTTGTCTTTATCGCAATAAACCGATTAGTCTTAGTCAAACAATCAACTATAACCCAAGTGGAGTCACTACCTCTCCTTGACCTCGGCAAACTGACCACAAAATCCATGGAAATGGAATCCCACTTCCAATCAGGTACATCTAATGGTTTCGTTAACTCAGCTTCTTTCCTTCTCTCTGACTTGACTCTCTGACAAACCAAGCACCTTGACACAAAAGCAACCACACCTTTCTTTAACCCTTTCCACCAAAATGACTTCCTGATTTCATCTACCATCTTATCTCAACCTGGATGTACCGAATAAGCACCAGCATGTGCTTCACGAAGGATTTCGTTTCTTAACTCTGCATCTTCAGGAACACATAGCCTGTTTCCGTACTTCAGCCCTTGATTTTCCTCATACCGAAACTCAGAAGTTGATCCCTCTCTAGCCCGCAACATCAATTCTACCAAGTACGGATCTTAAAGTTGCTTCATCACAATCCTATCAAACAATGTAGGGTTCACAGATATTGCATTGATTTTCCCCTGAGTCTCTCCTGAACTCACCAATTTAATACCCATCTTCTGGAGATCTACCCATAACTCTCTCGGTAAACTTCTCATGGAATTCAACCCGACATGAGGCCTTCGACTTAAAGCGTCGGCAATCTTATTCGCTTTACCGGGATGGTAAAGAATCTCAATCTCATAATCCTTAATGAGCTCAAGCCACCGCCTCTGTCTCATATTCAATTCCTTCTTGGTGAATATGTACTTTAAGCTTTTGTGATCTGTGAAAATCTTACAAGGAGTTCCAAATAAATAATGGCACCATAATGTTAAGGCAAACACTACAACAACCAACTCTAAATTATGAACTGGGTAGTTCTTCTCATGAATCTTCAACTGTCTACTTGCATAAGCTATTACCTTACCCTTCTGCATTAGGACACACCCTAAACCTTCCTTGGAGGCGTCACAAAATATCTCAAAATCACTCACGCTGTCTGGTATAGCTAACACTAGAGTGTTTATTAGCCTTCTCTTTAATTCCGAGAAAGCTTCGTCACATGCAAAAGTCCACTCAAACTTCCTATCCTTGCACACCAACTGTGTAATTGGTCGAGCAATACTTGCAAAATTCTCCACAAACTTCTTGTAATAACTTGCCAACCCCATTAAACTTCGAACCTCGTGCACATTTCTAGGCGCAGGCCAATCTAGAATTGCTTTCACTTTCTCCGGATCAACTGAAATCCCCTCTTTAGAGACTACATGACCCAGAAATGAAACCTGGTCAAGCCAAAACTCACACTTACTAAACTTTGCATATAGCTTCTCTTTTCTTAGCAAGTCCAATACAATTCTTAGGTGCTCCCCATGATCCTCCGTACTTCTCGAATATATAAGTATATCATCTATGAAAACAACCACGAACTTATCGAGGAACTCTTTGAAACATCTCTGCATGAGGTCCATAAATGCAGCAGGCGCGTTAGTCAAACCGAATGGCATAACTACAAACTCATAGTGACCATACCAAGTCCTAAATGCAGTCTTCTGTATATGTGACTCCGCTATTCTCAGCTAATGTTAGCCCGATCTAAGATCAATCTTAGAAATGACCCTTGCACCTCTCAATTGATCAAAGAGATCGTCAATGCGCGGTAAAGGATATTGGTTCTTCACTGTTACTTTATTCAACTCCCGGTAGTCAATGCACAATCTCATCGAACCATCTTTCTTCTTAACAAATAATACCAGAGCAGCCCATGGAGATACAATGTACCTTTTTTCCAAAAGTTCATCTAGTTGTTTTCTCAATTCTGCCATCTCAGTAGGAGCCATGCGGTATGGTATCTTAGAGATAGGTGTGAACCCAGGCATCAAGTCAATGTGGAAGTCAACCACTCTCTTAGGAGGCAAACCACATAGATCCTCTGGAAATACATCGACATATTCAGATACAATTGGGACATCCCTTAGATCCTACTTCTCCCCCTTATTCTCACCCAAAACATAACACAGATACCCAAGCTCTTCTTAACAACTCTCATAGAGACTTTTACAAATTGAGAACAACCTCTGACTAGGTCTAAGCTCTGTACCCTTAAAAATTACACAATCCTCATTAATCGACCTAAAACTTATCGTCCTCTTTCGACAATAGATCCTCGCACTGTATGCATTCAGCCAATCCATACCCAAAATGACGTCGAATTCACCCAACTCGAACCCAAACAAGTCTGCGAATAAAACCTTGGAAGATATTTCAATAGGGCAGTTTTTATAAAGTTTGTTACATGAAAATTGTGAACCATTAGAAATTCCAACTTTTAAATTTACTTTTTCAAAACTAGGGGGTGATTTAAATTTTTGAAGAAATCTATGTCAAGTAAAAGAATAATGTTTTCTCCCGCATTGGTTACATACCCAGGTCTCCCTCTTCTGCTGCACAGATAAGCTTTGGTTCCCAGACGAGCTGTTGTTAGGCTTATGGTATTGAAATTTTTTATTTTCTACCCTCGGCTACTTTGACTGGTACACCACTTGTTTACCATTATCCCTTTTGAACCTCTCTTTCTTTTCTTGAACTCTCTGCTGTTCTAAAGCACTATCAAGCAAATCTTGGAAGTCTCTATACTTAGTAACATACTTTTGCAAATTCAGGTTCAACCCCTCAAAGAATCGAGAAGCTTTCATCTGGTCATTTGCCACAAAATCTGGTGCAAACCTAGAAAACTCCATAAATTTGGTTGAATACTCTAGTAAAGTCAACTTATCCTGGGTCAACATAAGAAACTCACTCTCCTTTCTGCTTTGTAGGGAGATCGGATAAAATCTGGTCCTCAACCTTACTAAGAACTCTTCCCAAGTCAATCCAATATGATCTCTCTCAGCTTTTACAGTTTTCCACCACAAGTTAGCAGTTCCCTCCAGGTAAAAAGAAGCAATTTTCACCATAAGATCTCTCGTGCAGTTAACAACGTCTAAAATTTTCTCTATTTGATCAACTCAATTTTCTAACTTTACTGGATCTGACTCACCATCATAATATGCGGGTTTATGTCCTCCCAACCTCTTATACAACTCAGTTTCTTGGTCAAACTCACCTCTACGGTTTTGGTTTTCAAGGATCTGAAGTAACCTCTCGTTTGTTTCCTCTAACCTTCTCATTTGGGCATTCATGCCATCATTGTCCATCCTGTTAGGTAAAAGACGACCGCGACCTGTGGACATTTTGTTTTCTCTATAATTAAATAGAAAAGGAAAAAATCACTTATAAATTCTACTCATAACATCATAACATAAACTTTACGCTTTACTATTAATCGTTTAGTCTACCAGGGTTGGATTCATCAGTACACATTGATACTAACTTCACATACTTTATTGTTAAAACGACACTCTGGGGATGTATCTATCACATAACACAAGTAACCACATAGAAATTACAAGCAATATCCCCAGACTTGAGTTAGACTCAATTCTACCGATCTCTCATATTTTGGAAATTCGTTTTTTTTTTATATTCTTTTAAAAACTTTGGCTTGATACTAATTGAAACAGCCCAATCTAGCGGAAATAGTATAATAATACTGTCCACTGACACAGCGGAAGAGTTGCAGACGTTTGGACTGAATCTGACCTATGATCCGATGAACATAGCAAACCAATATCAAAGTTAACGAAAACTTTTTACAAACTTAACTTAAATTTAATTATTTATAAAATAGATATAGAACTTTAAAGTCTTAATTTACAATACCAAACTAAGAAAACGTATACATAACAAAGTCAAAAGAGAGTGATGATAAAATGGAAATCCTTGCCGCGCACGTAGCACATAATATTTATAGTCATCACCTCCATAACGAAGCTACCCTAAAAAATGGATCTACTCCCGGAAGATTAGGCCCTATCAAAAGCAGTCAATAATAACAATTATAGAGTAACCCAACAAACGATATAATATTGAAAATCATTTGCAATTTCAGTTATATGTTCAACTTTGTAACCTCTTTTGAATAAGCTTATATTAAAAACATAAGAAAATACTGAAGAGTACATTTGTTAATAAATCCAACACGGCTAAGAACTACAAAAGTTCAAAGCTAACATTTTGAGATAAATTCCTCACAAAAGTCACAACATTTGCCGAAGCATCAAAACAATACTTAAAACAGAATACAAAATTAACACAAAAATATGGAATATTCATTGACCGCCAGAAGTAGGCTTGATCTAACATTCTGGTAAACAGGTGATCGTCATCACCTAAACGGCTCTTGGAAGAACTAAACGGGATCGTCATCACCTAGAATCAAGCTCTAGGGGTTTCACACAAAACCGGACACATAGTATCCGTTGTCCAATTCCCAAAATGACAAACATTTATAATGTAATCTACTTTATACAAAACTTTAAGTAACAACATTGAACTCTTTTAACCGCTTTCATGAAGACACATGCTCACTAAAAGGTCTATAATTAAAATTCTACTTAATATTTTTAAGTGATATCAATTGGGTTACAAACTAGACTTTTGTACGGTTACGACTGTAAATATGCCATTATTCGATTCCGGACGAAGAAGATATCGCGTTTACAAAACAAGGTAAAAAGCTGCCAGCTACTGACTTCAGCAGCATAAGGTGCTCGTTCGAGCAAAATCTTTCAGAACCTACTGTCTAGCTTACTGACTTCAATAGTATAAAGTGCTCGTTCAAGTTCCTTGTAATTGCTTCATAAACTCATGAACTCAATACCCACTCAACACCACACACACACACACACATACCATACACACATATTAAGACATACTTAACCACCAATTAATTTATCCATAGAATTCCATCACTAAACACATCACAATGCATAGACTTGAATGATGCACACAAAACCCCAATTACATCAATAGTTTTACTTAAAACTCAAAATCATTTAAAAACATTCAATTTATACTTAAGTTAATAGAATAGTTTGTGGGTTACCTTTATGAGCAAATTCTTCACAATACTTGCAATCCACCCAAATTAGGGATTCACTTCTTCTAAACCACTAAAAGAGCTTCTACCAAAAGAAAATTCTACCAAAAGCCCTAACAATTAAACACATTAATGTCAATTGAAGGTCCTTTTAACCTTAATTAACATACACATAATCAAAATGAAAAACGAAGATATTTTGAACTTACATAACTTAAAAAGGATGGAAGATGATGATGAAGATGCTATCTACTTGGGTTTTGTAATTCCAACAACATCTAAACAATCCAAGGTGAACTTCAATTAGGCTCTATACTCCATAAAAATTCTGTAGAGATTGAAATCATAAGGGAAAGAAGATGGAATTCATATTTTTAGTTTGTAGAAGGAGAAATTTTGATTTTTGGTTTACTTATAGAGTTGGAGATGAAGACATTCTGATTTTGGGTTTACTTATAGAGTTGGAGAAGGTGGGAATCCAGGTTTTTTGTTTGTAGAAATGATGGGAATGCATCACATGTATAAGAAGGAGGAGAGGGGTAGAGTGTTGGGTGAGTATGGATTGAGGTAGCATCACTTACCCATTCAACAAACTTAAGGTGTGTAAAACTACCTGTATTTTTGTCGTATAATTTATTTTGTCTCCAAGTTAAAAAAAACGGCTATGTAACACGTAGAAAAAAAATTTTATTTGAAAACGACAAATTCATTTTACGTATTAAAATAATGTTTTATAATGAAGACGTTTTTATAACTGTTTCATGTTTGCAAACTCCATGATCCACAATGTGAGTTGCTCCTTCTTCGCTATTGTGCTTGGGTAAGGAGGCTATTTTATGCACTGAGGACTTGTCCTTCAGATTGGTTTGGAGACGCACAGATCCAGTTCGATCTTGCTTTGCACTCTTCTTTGGAAAAGGTTGTTACAGCTTCTAGACCGGGGTTCGGGGACTGGCAATGGAGTTTAGCTACTCTCCCTATTAAGATGGGCGGCCTTGGTATCTACTCGTCAGGCGACGTTATCAACTATGGTTTTCTTGTTTCTCGTCTTCAAACTAGTTCGCTCCAAGCCAGGATCTTGCCTAATTGTGATATTTCTTCTCTAGGTCCGTCTTTTGAACGTGTACTTGGTTTCTTTTGGGTTCTTTGTGGCTCCAATGTTCTTTCTCTCAATGATGAACCCGCTGCCCCCCATATGACGAAAAAGCTGGCAGGGGCTTATTTTAATATTGTTGAGAAAAGCCTTGCGTCTACCTACAAGCTCACCCCAAGACAAGTTGCCATCCTTAGCTCCACTCGGGAATCACACGCCCAGTATTTTCTGTTAACCATACCTATCGAGGGTTTGGGGCAGAAAATGAATCATCGTCAGTACCGGTCTGTTCTATGCTACCGGCTCGCTATTCCGTTATTCGTTGAAGGTAGCTTATGCCCAAGCTGCAACAACCCCAAAATGGATAAATTGGGGGACCACGTTGTGCATTTCTCTAGTGAGATTGGTGTAAAGTTTACGCACAATTTGGTTCGGGACATGCTTACGGATATTTGTTGCAAAGCAGGGATTCCAGTCCGTAAGGAAGCGTTGTTGGGGTTTTATTCAGAAGCAGGGAAGGACCTTATGCCTGCAGATCTCCTTTTATTTAATTGGCTTCACGGGAAAGATGCATGTGTCGATATCACTGGAGGTTCACCGTTTGCTGGCGCAAGAGTCACCTCATGGGCACCTAGGGCATCTTTAGCCAATGCAGTAGAAAGAAAAAGGAAGAAATACACTGCGAAGTATGAGGAGAATGGCTACAAATTCATCCCTTTCGCTTTCTCCACCTTTGGAGAGTTCCGTGAAAATGCACTTGACTTATTGGCAAGGATTGGTTCGTTCTCTTCGAGTAACTCCGACAGTACCAAGTCTAGAGCATATATTTTTCAGAGGCTAACTTTTTGTATCCAAAAGGGTGTGGGGGCCCAGCTTGTTGCTCGACTCCCCACCAACTTCTTGTAAAGTCTCGTTTTATGAAATGAAATGTGGTTTATAATAATAATAATAATAATAATAATAATAATAATAATAATAATAATAATAATAATAATAAGGGTGTAGGAGCCCAGCTTGTAGCTCGACTCCCCACCAACTTCGTGTAAAGTTTCTTCTGGCTTACATCTCTTTTGTTGGATTTGTGGTCGTTACTAGCTCCGTGGTAGTTGTTCTCATGGTGGTTGCGTTTTGGGTACCTTTTTACCTAAAACTAGATCTGAGCTAATGTCGGGTTTGAGGGAACACTGCCAGTATGAAAATATCTCTAGTGCCAATTCTAGATGGCGGGACCCCGATGATAGGCTTTGTTTGGTCTTAGATCGTTCAGCTGAGGCTCCTCCTACTAATTCAAAGAAGGTTAGTAATCTCAAAGATTCCAATTTATACCAATGCAAAGGTAAGCTTGGGAATGGACATTTATCTGCTGCCAACAAGGTGTTATCTTCTTCGGGTGTGGCACCTTTCTCCTCAAACTTCGTTCATTTTCTTGAATACATGCACCCTTGTATTGAAGGAGCTAACTTTGTGACCAAAGATGAGGTTTTGAGTAGGATAAATAGCTTCCCAAAGGGGACCTCGTGCGGAAGAGATGTCCTTCGAGCTCAACATTTGGTTGAAATATTGGGAGGTATTGCATCAACTATTGTTGACGCCTTGTTTTGCTATTTTACTAAGATAATCGATTTGTTTCTTGATGGGAAATGACCTAGTGTGCTCGAGGGCTTCATAGCCAGTGCTCCTCTTACTCCTTTTGTGAAGCCAAAAGGTGGCATTCGTCCTATAGTTGCTAGCACGGTGTGGCGTAGGCATGTGTCTAAGGTGGCCTCTTCAGTCGTAGGGAAAACCATGCATACATATTTTAAAGATCTTCAGTTTGGGGTGGGCATGCAAGAGGGCGGTGAGGCTATTCTTCATTTAGTTAATAGGCTTGTTGAAAGCAAGGGGGATGAGGTTGGTCTTTCTATGCTTTTGGTGGACTTTCAAAATGCCTTTAATCTTGTTGATAGGAGTGTTATGTTGTCTGAAACTAGGATCCAATGCCTTTCTTTTGCTCCTTGGATAGAGTTTAACTACTCCCAAACTGCTCGGTTATATTATGGTGACTATATCCTTTGGTCCTGCCAAGGTGTTCAACAAGGTGACCCCTTAGGTCCTTTGCTTTTTCCCCTTATCCTGCGCCCTTTAGTTTTAAAAATTCATCAATCCTGCAAGCTGAACCTCTAAGCTTGGTATCTTGACGATGGCACTGTTATTGGGGACACCTTCATGGTTGCCAAGGCCTTAAACATTCTTAAGGAGGATTGACCATCTCGTGGCTTGTCTCTCAATGTGCACAAGACTGAACTTTTCTGGCCTAATGAGGATCCTAGAAGTAGAGAGCAAGGGGTCTTTCCACCAAACATATCCCAACCTTGTGCAAGGGTGAAACTCCTTGGTGGGCCACTAAGTCTGTCCTAATCTTTCCTTAAACAAGGTTTCTAAAACCATTGAGCTCATGCAAGCTGTTAGGAAACTTCATGATCCACAATGTGAGCTGCTTCTTCTTCGCAATTGTGCTGGGGTTGGGCAGTTAATCTACGCATTGAGAACCCGTCCTCGAGACTCTTTTGGGGACGCATAGGTTCAATTTGATCTTGCTTTGCGCTCCTCTTTAGAGAGAATAATTACAGCTTCTGGACCATGTTTTGGGGATTGGCAATGGAGCTTAGCTACCCTCCCCATGAAGATAGGTGGCCTTGGCATCTAAGCCGGTAGGTGATGTTATCAACTACGTTTTCCTCGCCTTTCGTCTTCAAATCGGCTCGTTCTAAGCTAACATCTTGGTTAACAGTGGTATTTTTGCTCTGGGTCCGACCTTTTAAAAGGCTCTTAGTCTCTTTCGCGTTCTTTGTGGATCCAATGCTTAAACTCTCAATGATGAACCCGCTACCCCCCACATGATGAAAAAGTTAGCAGGGGCTTAATTTAGTGTTGTTGAGAAAAGTATTGCGTCTAGTTACATGCTCACCCCAAGACAAGTTGCCATTCTTAACGCCACTCGGGAACCACATGCCCAAGATTTTCTTCTAACAATCTCTATTGATGGCTTGGGACAGAATATGAACCATGGTCAATACAAATCATTTTTATGTTATCGACTCACCATCCCCTTATTTGCGGAAAGAAGCTTATGCCCGATCTGCAACACTCCTAGGATGGATAAATGGGGGATCATGTTGTTCATTGCTCCAATGAGATCGGTGTGAAGTTTCTCCACAATTTGATTCGGGACAGGCTTGTGGACATATGGTGTAACATCGGCATCTCGGTCTGTAAGGAGGCACCAATAGGATTTTCTTCGGATATGGGGAAGGATCATAGGCCAACGGATATCCTACTGCTTAATTGGCTCCATGGCAAAGATGCTTGTATGGATGTAACTGGAAGCTCACCCATTGTTGGCACAGGAATCTCCTCAAGGGCCCCTGGTGTCTCTTTAGGCAATGCTGAATAAAGAAAGAGGAAGAAATACACTGCTAAGTGTGAGAAGAATGGTTATAAATTCTTCCCTTTTTCTTTCTTCACTTTTGGGGAGCTAGGCGACCACGCGCTCGACATGTGATCAAGAATTGCATCGTTATCTATTAGTAACTCTGGTAGCACCAAGTCTAGGGCATACATTTATTATTGTTGAGAAAAGACTTGTATCTAACTACATGCTCACCCCAAGACAAGTTGCAATTCTTAGCTCGACTCGGGAACCACATGCCCAGGATTTTCTTTCTTACCATCCCCATTGATGGTTTGGGATAGAAAATGAATCATCCTCAATTTCTAAGTTGTTCTATGTTATCGACTTACCATTCCCTTGTTCGTCGAAGGTAGCCTATGCCCGAGTTGCAACACTCCCATGATGGATAAATGAGGAGATCACGCGGTTCATTGCTCCAATGAGATTGGCGTGAAGTTCTGCTATAATTTGGTTCAGGATATGCTCGTGGATATTTGTTGTAGAGCTGGGATTTCAGAGGTGGAGCAAGACCTTAGGCCAGCGGATCTCCTTCTGTTCAATTGGATCCATGGTAAGGATGTTTCTGTGGATGTAACTGGCGGAACACCTATCACTGGCATTGTTATAATAATAATAATAATAATAATAATAATAATAATAATTATTATTATTATTATTATTATAACAATAATAATAATCATAATAATAATAATAATAATAATAATAATAATAATAATAATAATAATAATAATAATAATAATAATAATAATTATTATTATTATTATTATTATTATTATTATTATTATGTATTATTATATTATTATTAATATTATTATTATTTGGCAAATAAAATTTTATAAAATGCCAGAAAAAAGCCGAAGCGTACAACCCAAGTCTTTTAACTCTACATTGTAAGCTTCGGCTTTTTTTGGCATTTTATAAAATTTACTTTCCCAAAATAATAATAATAATACTAATAATAATAATAATCATAATAATAATAATAATAATAATAATAATAATAATAATAATAATAATAATAATAATAATAATTTTAAGCATGAATTTAATTATTATTATTATTATTATTATTGTTGTTGTTGTTGTTGTTGTTGTTGTTGTTGTTGTTGTTGTTGTTGTTGTTATTATTATTATTATTATTATTATTATTATGATTATTTGGCAAATTAAATTTTATAAAATGCCAGAAAAAAGCTGAAGCTTACTGCCCAAGTCTTTTAACTCTACATTGTAAGCTTCGACTTTTTTCTGGCATTTTATAAAATTTACTTTCCCAAAATAATAATAATAATAATAATAATAATAATAATAATAATAATAATAATAATAATAATAATAATAATAATAATAATAATAATAATAGTGTTGGTCGTTTTGAACTTTCCGCCTTCTTTTATCAAGATCATTATGCGGTGTATTACGTCGACGGCTTATGTTCTCATGATTAATGGTTCTCCTACTCCTGTGTTCAGTGCTAAGCGGGGGCTTCGTCAAGGTGATCCTCTTTCCCCTTTGCTTTTTGTGATAGATATGGAGTATCTATCTAGGATATTGAGGAGTACTGAGATTACCTTTGATTTTCATCCTCGATGTAAAGCTATCAAGCTCTCTCATCTGTGTTTCACGGATGATTTGATGTTGTTTTGTAAGGGGAATATGTCTTCTGTTCGAGCCCTTTGTAATTGTATCTATTTATTTTCCAATTCTTCTGGGCTGCAAGCTAACTCTGATAAATCAGCCATCTACATTGCTGGTATACCTTCTGATTTGCGAGATGAGAATAGGTCATTATCCTAGTTTTTCTATGGCTCACTTCCTTTTAAGTATCTGGGAGTTCCTTTTTCATCTAAACGACTCAATTCTGCAGATTGTGAACAAATAGCGGATAAAATGACGTGGAGGATTAGAGCGTGGAGTATAAAGAACCTTTCTTACGCTGCTCGTCTCCGATTGATTAACTCAGTGTTGATGGGCATCTCTACGTACTTGTGCCAAATGTTTATTCTTCCGCGTCGAGTCATTAAGATTGTTAATGCTATATGCAGATCCTTTATGTGGTTTGGTGAACATGATTCTCAGAACCCGGGAAATGTTAGTTGGGATTCTGTGTGTAAACCTAAGAAAGCTGGTGGTCATAGTATTCATAACTTGCATGTTTGGAATGTTGCGGCAGTTGGTAAGATAGTTTGGCACATCTCTCATCTTAGGGAATCTCTGTGGGTCCGATGGGTGCATAGGGTGTATAAGAAGGGTGGCAGATGGGAAATCTTCAATGCCCCTATCACTGCTAGCTGGACATTGAAGAAAATTTGCAGTGTGAAGGATCGTTTTTTGCCCTAGATCAGTAAGGATATGTATTCGATCAAGGACATTTATTTGGACCTCTTGGCTTCTAGTCAACGATGTCGATGGGTTAATGTCATTTGGAATAGGCTATCCATCCCTAAGACTTGTTTTATCTCCTAGATGGCTGCTATTGGACAGCTCAAAACAAAGGACAAACTAAGATGTATTGGTGTAGTTGTTGATGATCATTGCCCTCTGTGTGGTGAGTACTCTGAATCCAACACTCATTTGTTTTTTGAGTGTATCTTTAGTCAACGGTGTATTCAATGCATTCGTTCATGGTGTGGCCTCAAATTCAGTCCAAATGCTCGCATGGACTTTCGGCATCTCAAGGGGAATACCATGCGGCGTAATACTCTCAGTGCTATTTATACGTCTATTATCTATTACATTTAGCGATCTCGGAATGAAGCGGTGAGGCAGGGTTATGTGAAGTCTCCTTCTCATATTAGTGCCCTTGTGCGCGCAGATGTGCGTAGTACACTTCTTAGTTTGCATTCTAGGATTACTGATTAGACTGTTGGTCGCTGGCTTTCTTAATACGTTATTCTTTCACGCTGGGTGATGCTTCTAATTGGATCTTTGATGTGCACTAGTGTTGGCTGGTGAAAAAGAATGTTGATTGGTGTTGGTGTTTGGTTCCTTGGATTTCTAATGGTGTTGTGTATTGCAGCTATGTATTGTTGAGACTGATTGTGCTCTAATGGATGGTGTTGTTAATCTCTGTGGCTACACTTTATGATGGCTCCTTGCTGATGTGCTACTATGGTCTTATGCTGATCCATGTTGGTATTTGAGGGCTGATGATGTTGTTGTTGTATATAGATGATGCATTAGTGCTGCATTGTCTAGTCCTCTGCGGAGATATGGGACTCATTCCTGCTGGTCTATGGAGGGTTAAATGTTTTGTGAAGATGCTTCTCTGTTGATGGTGGTGCTGCATGAATTGTCTGATAAGCTTGCTGATTTTTGCCTCTAGCTGCTGGCTGCTTCTAATATATGTTACTTCTCCAACTGGTTCATGAGCTTCTGTTTGATCTGTTTTGCTGCTTTGCTCTACTGCTGTCTTGATAAATGGTTGGCTTACTTACCCTCATCTAGGCTGCTATGGGGATCTTCTGTGTGCTAATGCTATGCTGAGCTGCGGCATGTTGTCATGTTGCTTTCTATTGATGTTTTTATACTGGTGGTGATACTTGAAGCTAATGCATGTGCCTTTGAGATGTTGTTCTACTGATTATTATGTAGAAGAGCCTGATGCTATGTTGTTTAAGTGCAACTGCTGCTGTTGTTCTGTTCTGTTCCAAGGCTCCACATCAATTCTTATGGCTTCTTCTCTTCTTGTGTTACTCTCTAGCTACTGGTTGTTGGTCTGCTCATTGAGCCAACTACTGCTTACTTTTTGTCAGTTTGTTCCAAGGGTTGTGTTGAGGAGTTTGTACTGGTATGCTGCTTAAGTTGCTGACCTTCAATTTCAACAGAGGGTGTAGTTGGCTGCTGTTGTTTGAGATAATCTGCTGCTGTATTGTCCCTCATGCTAGGAGATGCTGATTTGCGATGTTGTTCCTGGTGAATAGGGTTGACTACTGGATTGCCTACTGATACTTTGTTGCTGGTTTGCTGGATTCATAGGCTCTTGTTGCTGTATGGACTTATTGTCTTGTGTTGAAGTCGCTAAGCCTGCTACTGCTTTGATTGTGGGATGCTAGCTTTTAACTGCTGTTGTAAATCCTTGTGATGCTGCTAGCTTATTTTCATTGTATAGTGTTTCTGATTTTTGATTAGCTATCCTATATTACTTGTATAGCTTTGGTATTGTGTTGGTTAGTTTTATGGACCTCGCTTGTCTCGTATGCACATGAAGAGTGGGACGAGGAAACCTTTCATAGAAGGTGGGCCTCGTTTCCACACTGATGCAAATAAGATAGGCTGAGATTTCTCTTGCCCTGATGTATTTGGTTTTTCTGGTGAATGAAAAAAAAATTATTTGCCAAAAAAAATAATAATTAACTCTTACTGGTGTATGTTGTTTATTCATCCAAAGGGTGTGATTAAGAAGTTAAATCTTATTTGTTGTTCTTATTTGTGGCATGCTACTGAAAACAAACCTTCCCTAGGAAACATAGATTGGAAACACATTTGCTTTCCGAAAAAAGAAACATAAGTATGGATAGTGGGAAAACTAGCTTGGCATATTCACCATATGTCTGAATCATTTTGGGTGCGTTGGGTTCATGGAGTTTGTACCAAGGGTGCAAACAGGGGCGGTTCTAGGGCATTGCGAGGTGTCCAACCGCACAGGGCCTCGAACCTAAAGGGCCTCATATTAAAAATTATTTTAGAATGAGATACTATTATAGTAGAGTAGTTGGTAAGAGTTTTACTTAATATACTAATGGTCATATGTTCAAAACCTATAAATCACATTTTTTTATCTCCTTTTTTATCTCTTTCCAAAATAACTCTTTACCTTCCAAATATTTTTTCTTCCCTCATTTACCTTTTACACATTCATCAAGTATCAATTATCACTAACTTAATTCATAAAAATAATCAACAATTTATTTTTTAATTTTTTTAACCCTTCAAATTTGTACTCTTTCCATTATTAGTCATCAATCTATTGATATTTTTTCTCTTCCATTTTAGCATTAAAGAAGAAAGCTTAGTTTTTAACAACTTTAGTTAATTTCAAAAAAAATCTTTTTTTAGTTTAATTATAAAGGGCCCTAATTTTAAAAATTTATGAAAAATAAACGGGGCCTCGAAATTGTTTGCTCCGCCCCTGGGTGCAAACCGACTGTTTTAACCCTCCCCCAATAGCAAGTTGGCTCCACAAGATTGATTGCAATTGTGTGTAAACATGGGCAAAGGGTGTTCCATTTTGTGGGTGAACATGTGGCAAAGAATGTTCCACTTTGATTCCAATTGACATGCAATCATCATTAAAAGTTTGAGATGTAAATTCACAAGCATTGTCCAATCTAATGCTTTTAATTGTATAATTAGGAAAATGATTTTTCATAATGGATAATTTGTGCAAGTAGTTTTGTGTAAGCGTTGTTTCTACTCAATGGAAGGCTTACATGTGACCATCGTGTGGAAGCGTCTATTGAAACAATGAACTACCTAAAAGGCTACACGACGAATTTATTGGTCCAATTATCTCGTAGGATTATTTCAAGAAATATTGGAGATTCAGTAGCAATCTTGTTTACTAATGGTCTATTTATAAATTTTCCTAGCATATTAGTTCATTTGACTAGGGAATCTTAGTATTTCTTAATGGATGCCTGGCTGAGTTTTCTATTATTTTATGCATCATCCGAGTACAAGGATGACTTAACCCGTCATGCCATAGAGTAAATAACTCTTTATTGTATAGTCTTATTATACTTATTTCAATAGGACGTATATAAGTGAGATGCAAGCCCGGTGAATATGCCAACATTCTATCAAGGATTATTTTCTTGTCATTATATTATGTTGTAAGGCATAAGAATTCGTTTTCGTTTAGTGTTTTTGTTTCCATATGGTAACCATTTCGGCGTAGTTCTTTAAAACTTATAAGATTTCTTTGAAATTTACTCGAGTATAGTGCATCATTTATTACTAATTTTGTCCCATAGGGAGTATGACGCATGCTTTTCCAATTCCTTCAATTAATTTTGTTGTTCCCGATATGGTATTTACATTTGCTTGAAGTAATTTTATGTTTGAAAAATATTTTTGACTTTTCAATAATATATGTATTGTTTTGTTGTCTAGGACTAGGAGGCAATGATATTTTGATCCACTTACGGACATTTTCATTTCTAAGACAAGAAAAAAGGAATTTATATTATTAATATAAAGCTAGATTACTTAATGCAATATAAGTAGAAAATAAAATCACAACTAATTAACGAAAAGGAAAAAAGTTAGAAAAACAGGGATTGCATCTAATCATCTCAACATAAGTAATTATCTTCTTCTTGGGGATCATTATTTTAGTGGTTCACATTGTCATTAAAGAAATCAAAGATATCTAAAGTGTGTAAATATGTACTTGCTCCATTTACAAAATTTGCTAGTTCATGCATTACATGAAGGACTGTGTTTGTAGTCAAGGAACGAAAGTCCCTTAACCAAACCTTTATTAGCTACTTCATGGATGGTGTGCATGTTGATGTGGCCAAGCCTTCTATACCATAGCTTCGGATAATCTGTTATAGCTTTTAAACACTTAAAATCTTCAACTGCAATTTCATTAGTATGTTAAGCACAAACATTATAAAGTCTTAGACTTGTAATGAATATATCTCCTGTGTTAGGATTACCTCTATCACATAATTGAGAAACACTTAACAAGTTAAACTTCAAGCCATCAACCAAATAAATATTATCAATAGCTATTGAAGAATCCTTACCAACCTTATCGATGCCTAAGATCTTGCATTTACCTTTGTCGCATAGAGTAATAGAGTCGTTACATTTTTCTTTTATTTCAGAAAATAACGAAGCTTTACCACTTATATGTCTTGAACATCTACTATCCAAGATTTGTTTTTGTTTAACCTACAAAAAAAGAATTAACCATTCTTTGTAGACCAAGTGAAAAATTTGGGTGCGTACTCAGGATGGATCATGTTAGGAGGTTTATTCCCTTTGGAACCCATATCTGGCTTACTCGTTCATGTAGCTCAAACGGAAAGGTTTTCTTTTTAATATGGCTATCCTTAAGTTTGTAATGACAGGCAAACTTTTGATGTGTTTTTTGGAACAATAGGAGCAAGAAGGCATATGTCAATATTTTGTTGAGCGTCTTGTCGTTATGTTTAGCATTGTTAAAGCCTATTCCACAATTATCTCTTGATGACTTTTAACGAGTTGACATTTCACCAATCTTAGAATCTGAAACATTTAACTTACTCACGATTTGTTGATTTTTCTCTGACTCTAACTTCAAAGTCTTGAGTTTAGACACAAGAGAATAATTTGTATTCTGAAGTTCAACGATCTATTTCATTTGGTTGATACTTTGTATCTTTCAAGATCATGACAGTCTCTCCAAACATTGATTTCTCAGCCTTAAACGCATTATTTTTCTTTATAAGACCTGCACAACTTTCGACATAATGGTGTATTCTATCTTGTAAAATTTCTTTTCATCTTTTGAAATTTTTTCAATTTAAAACTTTTCGAAAAGAGATTTGACTAATTCATCTTTAGAATAAGAGTTAAGAAAATCCAATACCTCCTTAAAGTTGTCTTCTTCATCATCCTCTTTATTATCATTTCCATGAGACAAATGAGCTTGTCCATTCTCATTATCAAATTCACTTGACTCCTCGGAGTCACTCCATTCGCAACCATTGCTAGTTTCTTTTTGTCCTTCATATAGTATTCTTTCTTCTTTTTAGGATAATCATTCACAAGATGATATGTAGATCCACATTCAAAACAAAAGTTTTTAGATTTATAATTAGAGAGGACTTACCTTTGTAGTTGTTCCTTGATTTAAATTTTCTAAACCTTTTATTCATGTTCATTATGTGTTATATTCCGCATGTAATTAGAGCTAAGAGATATTCCTCAACATCACTATCTTTGTTTTCGCTCAAAATTTCTTCATGTATCTTTGCCTTAAGTGCAAGGTACTTCATGGATGGTAACACACTTGGCCATATAAAGTGATTCCAACTTCTCTCATATACCTTTGGTTGTAGTTTCTTAACAACCTATCTTAGCACTTCATTGGAAAAGCATAGTGGAATTGCTGATAGTGCTTTTGTGTGAATCTCTTCCCATTTTGTTTCAGTCATGCCCTCGGGTCGTTTCTCTACACCCTTAATGGCCTTTTACACACCATTTTGGATCAAAATGACTTCCATCTTGACTTTCCATAAACTATTAACACTTCTATCAAACTTCTCTATGTCAAGCTTTATTGTGGACATATTTCACCAACAAAAGACTCCTTATAACACCGTAACAACAACTTTTCTTTGGTACCAATTGAAATGAGAGCTAGATTAGAGTTTAAGAACTCTAATATCACCAAGATCGAAAATGTTTGAAGTACCTTGATGAACTAATATATGATTTCAACACATGAACAATGTTTGAAAGAATAAAATGCAAACTTGACACAATGATTTAAAAAGGTTCGCCAAATTATGGCTACGTCCTCCGTGGTGTGTAGTTTCTTGTTTATACTATTTCAATGGAGTATAACAACTCTTACAAAGGAAGTATTACAATTAAGTAAAATAAATTAAAGGATATATGTTTAGGCTTGGGGTTTGTGTTTGACAATTTACGATGAGCATATGAACTCTCTATTTATTGAGACTAAATACATAATGCATTACAATTTAAAAGTCACAAGTTAATGTAGTTATAGTATAAGTTGAAAACAGAATGTTCAAAATGGCATCCTAGGGTTCAAAATCAAACCGCTCGTTTGAGCCCTTGGACTGCTCGTTCGGGTGGTGTGCAACAAAACCTTCTGACTCCTATGAATAGTGTGCTCGTTCGAGCACTACCTATGCTCGTTCGAGCACTACCTATGCTCGTTCGAGCACTTCATTGCTGACCTATGCAGAATGCTTCTGATCTCTCGTTCAAGGCAAAGCTTACACTCCAAGAAGGCTCAATCCTCACAGGCTAGTCGAAATGCGCCTCTAAAGGTAGACATCCAAGCCACCAACCAAGCAAACCCAGTTCCCCCAAGCTATGTGGAAAACAGTCAGACTCTAGGTCCCAAAACAAGCACAAGGCTAAGGAAATACGAGTTTGCATAGAACCACAGATGTGCACAACAGAAGCTTACATGCTAGTCTCACAACTCAACCATTTATTGAAAGCAAGGATAAAACATAAACTATACAACCTATGCATGAATTATACAAACTAGGTAAAACAAGAATTAAACATGAACTAAACATGAGAAAAACTAAAAGAAAAACTAAACCATAGTTACAATAATGCAAATCTTTCGGGGTTTTGAAAGCGTAAGCGCATCCTCCCCCAAGCTAGCTCAAGAGCCGTCTCGGCGATGGGGAAGGCGAAAGGAAAACCAAAAGAACGAAAGATAGGCATTATTGGAACTAAAGAAAACAAAGCAAACATCAAGCAAACAACATCAAACATCGGGTTATCTCCCGTAAGTACTTTAGTTTAATGTCGTTAAGTTCAAACCAGCTAACCACCAGCTCAATATGAAAAGTTAGGGAAAGAAACCATACCTGAGCTAGGATCAGACTCACTCCTAGCATCGCCATCACCTCGAACATGGTGACCCAATACTCTCCACCTAGCAGCAGTGGCGGAGGTAAGCAATGAAGAACCGGGGTCACCCGGTGGTATACTCAAATATGGGGCTCCCCCAAGCCATGGTGGAGCCATCTTCTTCTTTTTGTAAAGCTTTCTTTTTCTTTTTCTCACCCGCTTCCTCTTGCGGGGTTGCTTGTAAACACTTGTGGCTTCTTCATCATCTTTGTCATACATAAGAGCAAACCTTTTATCTCCCTCATCATCATCATCCTTCTTCTTCATCTCATCATCATCGAAAATCACCTCATCATCGATCATATGGGCTACAAAAACATCAAGCCTCTCAACCTTATCACCATGGGAATCATCCAAAATATCAAGAGAGCAAAGTTCCTCGACCATGGGCTCCGTTGAAGACTTAGCAAAGCCAAAAACCGCTTGCTCTTGGGCTACCCTTATAGTAATAGTCTCGGTCTCACAATCAATTAGGGCACCCAAAGTCTTGAATGCATCTCTCCCAAGTATTAGGGGAGTGTAAGGGTCTTCCACCATATCTAGCACAACAAAGTCACATGGGACAACAACGTTTCCCACTTGAATAGGAAGATCTTCAAACTCCCCACATGGCACTTTTACACTTCGGTCGGCAAGCTAGATGGATTTCTTTGATGGCTTAAGCTCAAAAGCGAGTTATTTAGAAATACTCATCGGCATGAGGCTAATCGAGGCCCCTAAATCAGCAAGTGCTCCCTTGGGCTTATGGTTCCCAAGAGTAACGGGGAGCACAAAGGGTCCTCGAGCCTTTTCCTTCTTGGCCCAAGTGCCTTGGATGATAGCACTAACTTGCTCCGGTAAATTTACAACTTCACTTTCGAGCCTCTTTTTGTTCCCTAAGAGAGTCTTCAAGTACTTGGCATATTGAGGCATTTGCTCCATGGCCTCTAAGAACGGGATTTTCATTTCTAATCGCTTCGTATGCTTAAGGAACTTCAGGAACTTGGCTTGCAATTGTCTCTCCACCGCTCTATACGGAAAGGGTAGCGGTGGGGCATGTAAACGCTCATAAGCTCTCCACTCTTGGATTTCCTTCCATCTTTCTTCTTGTTCCAACTTCTTTCTCTCTTTTTCATCTACAATCTCTTCTTTCTTCTCAACTTCTTCTTCTTTCTTCTCCTCAAACTCTTCCTCAAAAATCTCTCTTTCTTCCCTTCCCCAAGCTCATTCTCAACATTCTCTTGAAGATCATTACCCATAGAAGAACCTTCACCCAAATCATCACTAGGAGCCTCAACTGGAGCCGAATATGATGTCCCCGATCTAAGGAAGATCGCCTTGCACGTATGGTGGGTGGGATTGGGTGGTGGGTTAGGTGATGGAGGTTGGGTGGATGGGTTTAATGTTGGTGGAGGTGTTTGTGCTAGAAGTGCAAGTTGGTTCTCGAAATTCCTTTGTTGAGCTAGAAGTTGCGACATTTGAGCAATTAAAGTTTGATTGATTTGCGCAAGGGTACTCATTTGGGTGGTCATGAGGTCTTGGTTAGGAGCGGGGTTTGGAAGTGGTTGGGTGATCGGATAAGGTAGATTGGGCTTAGGGTGTGGCACTTGTGGGTAAGGCCTATTTCCATTTGGCTTAGGGAAGCTACCACCGGCTTGGTTGTTGTATGGAACATGATTGTTGTAACCTTGGTGGAAGTTGCCTTGACCATTGTTGGGATTGAAGGGAGGTCGAGAGGATGGGTTGTTGAATAAGCTATATTGAGTGTACCCTTGACCTTGGTTCCCATAACCCATTGCAGCTACGTATTAGGGATTGTACCCATAACCATCAAAGTTCGTCGCTTGGGCTCCCTCATTAATGCTTGCCCCATATTCTACCGATGCCACATGCTCCGGATTCAAACCTCCACAATAAGATGTATCATGATTAGTACCCCCCCAAATACAACATGAGAAAGGCTTGGCTTCACTAGCGGCGGAGACATTACAACTTCGTTGGGCTAACTTAAGCTTGGACAATTTCTTGTCCATGATTGCTTCAATTTTCGCACCGATCGAATCAAGATTGGCCTCATCGATCGTACCCCTTGTTTGCTTGCTTCTCCTTGTCCCACCCCAAGTACTATTCTTTGCGACCTCTTCGATCATCTCTCTCACTTGGTTGCATGGGACCTTTGAAGGTTTCCCACCAACTGCGGAATCTAGTAGTGCCTTTGTTGACTAATCAAGCCCATCGTAGAAGAAGGTATTAACATGGTTCTCCCCATATTCATGATGGGGGCAAGCTCGGAGCATACCCTTGTATCTAGTCAAGGCGGCACTTAGGCTTTCATCCTCAACTTGTGTGAATGACGCGATCTTTTTGCGCCAATCTTGCGTGCGATTCGTGGGATAGAACCGTTCGAGGAACGCCGTTCTAAGTTGAGCCCATGTGGTGATGGAGTTGGGCTCTACGTTGGGCTCTAAGCATTTGTACCAATCTTTGGCGTCCCCCGCCAAACCAACCGGGAAGAGGCACATCTTAACATAGTTAGGGATATTGGGGCATTGGGGCATGAATCTGCAAGTCTCTGCGAATGCCTCCAAGTGTTGGAGAGAGCACTCGTTTCTTATACCACTAAAAGTGTTCGCCTTCACCATGATAGTGTACTGTGGGTCAATGCGAAAGTTTGGTGGGGCATCCGGTAGCACCGCACCCCCTTGAAATTCTCTAGACCCTGGGGCCCCAAATTGCCCAAAAAGCGGTTGATTATCGGCCATTGGTGTAGAAGGATTGGGTATAGACGATTGACGTGGAGTGGGAGGAGGAGATCGTCTAGTGACCCTTTGTATCTCAAGATTGTACGGAACAACCTCTAGCTGTGATCTTCGTGTGCTATAGCTCATGCAAACAACACTAGAAACCAAGCTTAAGCACTGACAAGCAAAAATTATTTAAACAAAAACTGAAAGAAAGCAAAAATGAACTACAACAAGCACAAAACCTAACTATAACGCCTTGTCCCCGGCAACGGCGCCATTTTGATAGCGGGTTTCTAACGCGTCGTTAAACGCTAAAAACCTTGGCTACACAAACAATATTTATAACACCCTATTACAACTATAGCGAGTATAGAGGTAAGTCGGAGATCGAACCACAAGGAGAAGGAATAAGCTAGGTTAAGGTCTAGGTGTAAAGAAGGTAATGGGTATGAGTGAAGGGTGTGTAACTATACTACGAAAGCAATAAACAAGATTAAGATAAGCAATAGGGAACAAACGGAGATGGTAAGGATCCACTCTAGGTCGATTCTATGTTCTCATGGAAGGCTAGGTCAAAGGAGATCGAACGTGGATCGATTAAGACACTCTAGATAGCGAGGGGAAGTTGGTGACATATAGCCATGCGAACGACCCATAATCGCCCTATATCTCATCAAGAGTCGCAGGACAAGATTCGCATCGAATATCAATCAAATAATCCAAAACAAACTTCAACCCTAATCTAGCATATGAACAACATTCACTAAACCTAGGGTTTCACCCCTAAAGAAACTACTCTAACATATTGATACTAACTACAACTAAGAGCAAGGAGGAAAACATGAATGAAAGCATTAGGGCATGATGAAAAGCAACAATAATGAAAGACAAAACGAGAAATCTATCTATCAACTATACTACAAAACGAGAAATGTGCGCTGATTTTGCACAGCATTCTCCCGAATCCATTGACTGCATTCGCCCGAATCTAGCACATTCGCCTGAATGTCGCTTGGATTCGGTATTTCCAGAAACTTGCCCAACTATGGCTTGGAGGTCCATTCGCCCGAATGGATGGGTAACTTCGCCCGAATGTGACTGAATTCGCCCGAATGGCTTCTCCTTCGGTGTAAACAGTAAGCAAACAATCTTTTCCATGGTGCATAGCATTCCATTCGACCGAATGGCACCAGGATTCAGCCGAATGGAGCCTTCTTTGCTCGTTTCAAACTCGACCAAGTATCACATGACTCTCGGGCTTTGCGATGAGTTTGGGAAATTTTATGGAGTACTTGGGGACGACTCGGAATGCTCGGGAATGCCTCGAACACGTGCTTCTTCTTCGATTATGAAATCTAAGCCTCGAACTCGACTCGTTTCACCTCAAAATCTCTGAAAACACCTGAAATGACCTTAAAACACTGCGGAGACAAGAATAAGGTAAAATCGAGTGTAAAGCATATAAAACTAATGGAAAACAACAAGACTCAACCGCATAATGGAGATATAAATGTGCTCTAAATGGAGCACATCAATTCACCACATTTTTATGAATATTATTAGAAAATAAATACGATAAAATATAACGTACCAGGAGATTAATAGGTAGTGAGTCTATTAGAGGTATATTTCCAATTTTAAATCAGTTGGTATTCAATTCAATGTCCGATGGAGCCAAAACCTGTGACTGATTGACAAGGTTCACATTAATAAACATGAAGTGGTTTAGAAATAAGCTTTCTCACACAAAAAAAGGTATCAAACCAGACCTACATATTGAGTTTACAGCAATGACAATATCAACAACTTTGACGGCAGTAAGAGTCTACAACACTGTATTTTGCCATCAACAACAACTACCCAACACCAAAAACATCCATTTAAACATCGCAAGACTTTTACATACTAAGTCGGTCAACAATTCACATATCATTACATATCCTTCTTATAGGGCGTTTCTTCGTCCAAACTGTATATCATTACCAAGCTCAACCCTATCTATGTGTTGGTCGGAAATAGATAAAATTCCCAATAAATTCGACTAAAAGAGGTAGTTAACTTAGCATTTGCATATCGTTCACATAGCATCAATACATTTAAAGTGCAAATTTTAACCCATCGTTCATATAGCTTTCAACATGTATTAAGTCCAATGTTTTTTGAATAATACCTGATTCATTAATAGAGAGTCATACGACATCTACATTAGAGATAAAAATTAGCAAGTACATAACAACTTTAACCAAAGATAATTCAAAATTAACAAAACTACGACCGTTGTATATGAGATCTGACAATTCTGAATATCCTCTTCCACATCGTTGTTTGACACAGTCTTCTACGAGGGGGTCTTTGGATCTGTTGTAGTCTTGAGATAGAATTGAATTTGATTTAATTGATGGTAATTGCAATTTTGGTGTCTGCTGCATTATCACATTAATCTCTACCAATAATCAATTACAAACCAAACTTCATAACTCCAAAGTCTCACAAAAAGAGAGATCAAAATCCAATATATGTGTAGAATCAACCCAATGAATAGGGAGAGGACAAAAAATTATTCTAATCATATTTAAAAGGATTAAAACAGACAAAGTTAGGGGCTTACCATCAACCAAAAGGTTGATGATAGTCCCAAACCAAGTATGAAGGTTAGCTTTTTTTAGAAAGAGAAGAGAGAAAGGAAAGGGGGAGTGGGAGGTTATGTTTATTATTAAGTGCAAAATTTAAAATCTTTTCATTTGTAATTTTGATTTAATTAATAAGAAAAAAAGAGCCAAAACTATATACAATTAAAAAAAAACAATATGCAAGTCAAAAATAAATGTCCTTAACCAGTAGAAGATGTAAATGCTATTTGTGCACCCATCTAAAGGCAATCATTCAACTACAGATGCTAAGCAGAAATTTTACAACAAGAAAAAAGGGAGTTCAATCACCAAAGCAAAAACATGTAGACCTTAACTAAAGTATGCAAGCATTATTTAAAGAAAATGTAAAAAAAGAGAGATAAGTGAGTCATAAGTACTAATAAAGTTGGTTTCAGAACAATATTTTTTTTATGATATCCATTACATATCACAATGGTGTAACTGCAAAGAAAAACCATCATAATTGAAATCTAACCCTACTTAATTAACTTAAATCTTCTCTTTGGATTCTCGAAAGCTAAAGCCAGTATGCTAAACTATGCTAAAAGAAAGGGGGTTAGGACTTCATTTAGTCAGTTGCACTTATGTTACATATCATAGATTATACATAATTTCTTTTATTTTTTTTCATACTTTTCTTGATGCTAACAAGATTATATGTTGTAAGACTTTACAAAGGTCCCCAATTTTATAAAATGCCTCAAGAATCTTGACAAAATCTGAGTGAAAATGCTAATTTAAAAAAAACAATTAACAAAATGCAGATTAAAGAATACCAGTATCCAAACATAAATGAAAGCAAAAATGAATTCCGAAAATCAGACTTGAAAAAAGGAAAAAAAAAACGAATTTGTTAAGAATCAAAACGATCAAACCTGAAAAAATAAAAAACAAACCAAATTTGTCAAGAGTGAAAACCAAAACCACAATCAGATGAAAACGAAGGTAAAATCTAATATGAAAAGGAAAATCAAATTTCACACAATGAAAACAAGACACAAAAAATTGAAAAAAATGTACCTAAAGTGTTGAACAATCGAAAAAACCAAAGAGGAAAGAGAAAAAAGATGGAGAGGAATGTAGAAATATAAAATAGTCCAGCTATATTAGGAATGATGTGTTAGCACCTTTTTACATATATTAGTCTTTGACCTCATTTAGTTAGTTAATTTTGTATATATAGAACATGTGTAACCATTTGAAGGATAATACAAAATCAGTATTCCAAAACCCTAATTCATAGCTGTAATTCAATTCTTCATGGTATCAGAGCCGTAAGGTTCAGATCCAGGATCCGACAAATTTTTCGGTTCTCATCATTTACCAAACAACTTACCTATGGATATCAGAGAACGATATTCATCACTAAACTTTTCGTTGCAACCAACTTGGTTCAACACCAACAGAAAGCTATCAAAATCAGAAACCTTTCCGATGAGACACGGCACAAGTGGTGCTATATTGTCGAAAATCAAAACCTAAACCATATCCAACAAAACAAAACCCAAAATAAACACCCGAAAATACCATACTTGGTGGTACTTTCAGATGATATTTCAGCCTATTTACCCCCTATAAGTTCAGTTGAGAAACCTAAAAACCAAATTCACCATAGTAGCAACCACCGGCAAGCCGCCACCAAGGAACAACAATCAGGAACCGTTGGCACGGCCTACCGGGTGGTGCTTGCCCTTCATGACAAATGGCAGGGAGATACAATTGTCTCAGTTGAACAAAATGGGTCGCAGGAGAGAGAAAGAGATGAGATGGAAGAGGGAGCAAATAAAACCAAGAACCTTAAAAACCTAATCACAAACTGTCAAACATATAACACCAAAACCCATAAAAATCCAGCCATGGTCCTTATCAAAATCACAGCAAGCAATACACATAATTTTCCGGCAATCGAAAAAAACCGGCAGCCATGAATGCTGTCGACTTTTATACAAATAGACCAAAGGAAGACAGAGAAGTGGTGGCGGCAGCAGCTATGGGGGTCGCCGGACCTCTGGGAGGAAGGATGGCAGTAGCTTCCATGGAGGAGATCACTTGTGAGGAAGAACATGGAAATTGGAGAACAAGGAAGTTGGGCGGCGCAGCTTATGGGAAATTTTTTTCTGATTTTCCATTTTATATAGGGAGCCCATCTAAAACCCTTAAAACTCAAGTACACCCTCCCTTGACCCATGTTGACCAAGGCCCAAGTATACCAAAACCTCTTTCATCCTCTCATGACACTCTTAATGGGCTTGGTCTTTCTTGCAAACATTATGATTCAAAGTGGATATTTGATTGTGGGGCCACTAACACAATGATCTTTGATCCCGCAGATCTTCGCTCCACTTTTACCTCAAGTCGTACCCATATTCAAAAATGCAAATGGTGAAAGTGTTAGTGTAGATCGGGCTGGAAGTGTTGATGTCTCTCCTTCCCTTCGTTTAAAAAATTGTCTTATTCCTAGCTTATCTCACAAATTATTATCTGTTAGTCAATTGACCAAAGAGCTCAATTGCACTGTTCTTATATCTTCTACTGATTGTATTGTGCAGGATGCTCAGACAGGGAAGACATTGGTCGTGGTACTGAAAGGGGAGGCTTGTACTATGTGGATGAGACGGCTAAAAAGGGTCACACATTATTTTCTCATAGGTCACCTGATCATCAACTATGGATGTGGCATAAGCGTCTAGGTCATCCTTCACTAGGGTATTTGAAACGTCTTTTCCCATCTCTTAATAATTGTAATGCAGCCTTAGATGTGAGGCATATGTCTTAGCAAAGAGCCATAAGCATACTTATTTTCCGAGTCTGACCCACAGTTTAAAACCATTTGCTTTGATTCATTCAGATGTTTGGGGTCCAGCTCCTAGTTCTAATACACATGGTTATTCGTACTTTGTTTTGTTTGTGGATGATTGTACTCGTATGAGTTGGGTGTACTTCTTGAAACATAAATCTGAGGTGCTTGATGTTTTTGTGAAATTCTATAACATGCTGATAACTTAATTCCAAGCCCAACCTCAAATTCTTAGGTCAGACAATGAGGGGAATATGTAAACTTGGACATGAAACACTTCATCTCAGCTCATGGCTTAATTCATTAGACCACGTGCCCAAACACTCTACAATAGAACGGGGTTGCTCAGCGGAAAAACCGCATACTCCTTGAGATGACCCGAGCATTAATGTTTGAATCTCATTTTCTAGCTCCTTTTTGGCCAGAAGCAGTTGCCACTGCCACCAACCTGACCAATCGCCTTCCCACAAAAGCCCTCCACTTCAAAACTTCCTTGGAAACTCTTCAAACCCATACTACTATTCCATCTTCTCATTTCTTACCCCCTCGGGTATTTGGGTGTGTTGTATATGTTCATCTTCCAAACAAGCTCAAAGCAAGCTTGAACCTCGTGATGTTAAGTGTATTTTTATGGGATACGGGGTCCATCAGAAAGGCTATCGATGTTTTGATCCAATCCACAACAAAATGTACACCACCATGGATTGTGATTTTTTTGAGAGTTCATACTACTACCCCCAGCTTAGTCCTCAGGGGGAGACTGTGAGTGGTGACGATCTAAGCTGATTAACATATCCTATTGCTATCAATCCAGAGCTTGTAACTGATCATGACCCTACAGAGCAAGTAGCTAATCCCACAGTTGTTGTCACTGAAGATATAGTACATCCTCCTCATCAGACTACTCCTGTCCTGTCTGAAGCATCTGTGGAGCAATATGAACAAGAAATTAATTCATGAGACTTTGATTGATATTGCTAATGAAGTTCCTAGTGTTGAGTCACCTCGCAGATATGAGTTACCACCAAGGAGTATGAGGGGTATTCCTCCGAGGAGATATGATCCGAAATATGAGACACAACGATCGAGATACCTAGTGAACAAAGAAAGTAATGAGAATCTCTCACAGACAGCAGTTGCCTTTAATACTTCTCTCTATTCTAATGATGTGCCTCGCCCAGTTAAAGAAGCTCTTCAGGATCCAAACTGGAAAAGGGCAATGGAAGAAGAAATCTTAGCTCTTGACAGAAATGAAACATGGGAAAGATGTGAGATACCAAAAGGAAAGAAGACAGTTGGATGCAAATGGGTATATACTATCAAATATCGGGCAGATGGCACTATTGAGCGGTATAAAGCCCTATTGGTAGCTCAAGGGTACACTCAGACTTATGGAGTGGATTACTCGGAGACTTTCTCTCCAGTGGCAAAGATCGATACAATCCAAGTTCTGTTCTCTATTGCAGCAAACAAAGACTGGCCCCTACACCAGTTTGATGTTAAGAATACTTTCCTACACGGGAAAATTAAAGAAGAAGTGTACATGAAGGCTCCCCCAGGTTTCTCAGATAACTATAGTACAGGAGAAGGCTGCAAGTTGAATAAAGCTCTTTATGGCTTGAAACAATCTCCTAGAGCCTAGTTTGGGAGATAAGCAAAGCAATTCTGATCACACCCTATTCCTCAAGAGGCAAAATGGTCGTATCGCTTGTCTGATTATCTATGTGGATGATATGATTATTACAGGAGATGATAAGGAAGAGATCTGTACACTCAAGGAACAACTGTTTCGCGAATTTGAAATGAAAGACTTGGGGCGACTCAAGTACTTCCTTGGAATTGAAGTACTAAGATCTAAAGGAGGTATCTTCATTAGTCAAAGAAAATATATCCTCGATTTGCTAGCAGAAACCGGCATGGTTGACTGTAAACCTGCAGAGACTCCCATTGTTGCGAACCATAGTCTTCGGATGATTGAAGGAGATAAATTAGTTGACAGGGGGACAATATCAAAGAATGGTTGGCAAGCTCATATACCTCTCTCACACGCGCCCTAATATTGCATATGCAGTTGGAGTAGTAAGTAGGTTCATGCATCGACCACAAATACATCACATGACAGCTGTGACAAGGATCTTGAGGTATCTGAAAGGAACAAGCAGCAAAGGGATTATGTTCAAGAAAAATAATCACTTAGATCTCCTAGCCTACACAGATGCAGAATAGGCAGGAGATAGAGATGACAGGCGGTCCACTTCAGAATACTTCACTCTAGTTGGGGGAAATTTAGTTACATGGAAAAGCAAGAAGCAGAAAGTGGTGGCCTTATCAAGTGCCGAAGCAGAATTCAGGGGAATCGCTAAAGTAATCACAGAGGTTATACGGTAAAGGAAGCTCCTGAGCGAACTACACTTTCCACAGACAAAGACCGCAATTAGCATATCATAAAATCTGGTTCAACATGATCGGACCAAGCATGTAGAGATCGATAGGCATTTCATTAAGGAGAAACTTGAGAAGCAGATAATAAGTCTTCCCTTTGTGAGATCAAAGGATCAACTAGCAGATATCCTTACAAAGGCAGTCACTTCAGAAGCATTCGAGCAGACTTTATGCAAGTTAGGTATCGGTGACCCGAAGACCTAACTTGAGGGGGAGTATAGAAATATAAAATAGTCTAGCTATATTAGGAATGTTGTGTTAGCACCTTTTTACATATATTAGTCTTTTTCCTCATTTAGTTAGTTAATTTTGTATATATAGAACATGTGTAACCATTTGAAGGATAATACAAAATCAGTATTCCAAAACCCTAATTCATAGCTGTAATTCAATTCTTCAAGGAAATGAAAAAGATAAGAGAAGATGAGTGAGTAGAAGAGTGAGAACAACAAAAAGCAAATGAAAAAGAAAGTGGAAATGGAAGATGAAAAGAAAAGTAGAAAGGCATAGCATATACAGTGATTTCACTATTCATCGGTGGTTTGATGAACAGTATTCACTCTTTACAAACATTTAATATATAGAGAGAGAATAGAGAATATTGTCCCACTACTATTTGTAATACTAGTGATTATATACTTAGGATTATTAGACACTAAATGTTCAACATTAATCCACACACTTAAACACAAACATAAAACATCCACATTAAGACATACTCAATCATTTATGGACATACTCATATAAGATTTCATCTACATAAACTTGATTGTACACTTAACACACAATTTACTTCAGCACATTATTTAGTAAATATAATAATCATCAATGAACCATTATGATTTTGCATCTTAAACTTTAGAATTGATGATACAAGTAGAACATTTAATGTAGCTTGTGATACAAGTAGAACATTTAATGTAGCTTGATGATACAAGTAGAACATTTTGCATCTTAAACATATTTTTAAATTTAATTTTCTTTAATTTTTAACATTTTTAATAAAAATAATTCTAAATTCTATAATCAATAACTAGCAGGTCACTACCCAATAATAAAAAAAAAATTTTAATAAAAACAAAACATCAAAATTCAACCCCAAAGGCACCAAGTGCAATTTGCAAAGTTAAACCTAATAATGTGACAAGAGCTAAGCCCAACCAAAATAAATTTTCGTATTTTTTATATTAATGATATCGACGGTTATTCAAATCACAATTCTAATCTACGATTCTACAATTTTACAATCTGAAAATAAGTGAGAATTTGAATCGTAGGTAGAATCATAAGTTGGTAGAATTTCAAGATTCTAATTAAAATAAATTTATAGAGGTGAAATCATAATACGATTCTAAGATGTTACGATTTAACGATTCGATTCTACAAATTTATTCTTAACTTTAAAAAAAACATTCTTATATATTATCTTTTATTAATTTTTCTTACAATTTAACAATCCATCATCATCATTTAAAAAAAATAAATTTCTTAATTGATACGAAGATTTTGACTAATTATTCCTATTAAATATCTATCTATTTCATTCTTAAAATGAAGTGAATGAAACTTTAATAAACTTAAACTTTTAAAGTGAATAATTATAACTAGAAAGCAAATTTAAAATTGTTGTAGAATCTTACGATTTTACAATTAGATTCTACCGATTCGATTCTACGGGTCTGAATAATTCAAAGTAAAATCTCGATTTTAACAACTTTTATGAAATCTGCTTATTAAAAAAATATTTTATTATTAATTTACATTAAAAGTCAATTGCTTTTTTTTTGATTATGTCATTACAATATATTCGTAAAAAAGAATAAATCATGATCATTGGACATTGATAAGATTTTTCTCTACAAGCTTAATCTTAAGATGTAACAACCAACCTGCACTTACATTATTGAAAATGGCATACAATGTTCTTGAATTCTTGCAGCACAGAAGTACATTCAACGGATTTGACTCACCGCCTAATTTATTGACAGAACACTTCAAGACAACTTCACATAGTTCTTGTAGAAAGATTGCTTTGAGACGCACCACCTCTTTGTAAACTGCGATATACATACCAGCTTCAATTGTCTGTACACAACCCAGCCTAATCCCAAAAAAGAGATGCCAAATTTACAGTGGTTTTTCTTAACATACTCCATTGGTACATTACCAAGCATATTTGTTTATCTAATAACAGACTAAAAATCCCAAACAATTATGTGGCCCCTCGATGGCAACTACCTTGGAGAGTAGTCCGTTCATAAACTTGTTCTGCTGTTATTCTCTTGAACCAGGTCAAGATGACATTGCTTTAAGTAAACTTGGATGTGCCAAATTTTCTTTTGGTTTCCAAATGATGTTGTCCAGTTTAGCACAGAAAAACTTGTAAAACTGCAGGCCAAAAGCAAAAGAAAATTTTAGAAATTGACAGTCTCCTGGTTGGTGTGGGTGCCATAGATACGGGTTAAGGAAAGAACTGCATTTATGCATATGTTCCAACTCAAGAATCGAGTGTAAAGTATCAATTCAGTTAATGCACATAATTTTTCAGATGCCAAGGAACGCCAAATTAAGGAGTAAAAAGATCATGAATCCTTCCCATAGATTGCGATGAAGTACAAACTCTATAGAATCACTTCTCATGCATGGCAAGAAGCCAGGAACTTCACAGCTAGAGGGTTTTCGAAAAAAAAATAGTATTCACTGATTACTCAGTCATGACTTAGACGAACATTGAATATAACCTGGTAGTAGACAATCCAACCATGGTTACATGGAACGTGGAACGTAGCCACGTTCCGCGATCCGGGAACGTCCGTCCCCAATCACCACGAAACACGACCCAAATCGCTCAAGGTGACGTCCCGGTGTAGAAGATCTTTTTTAAATGGTATTTTGGCTTTTATTTACAAATCAAAAAAAATGAGCAGAGGAAAAAACAAGATGAAACTTAGAAACCTCAAAGATCTACTTAAAAACTATTTCATTACGCAAAAAAAATCATTTTAATTTATATTTTGTCTTCAAATATATTTTTATACATAATATATCTCGTACCCAAACATTCACGAGTCAATCTAGGTTGCGTTCCTTGTTCCCGTTCCCGTTTCCCGTTCAAAACCTGTCGTTCCAATTAACAATGAATCCAACCCAAAATGACAAGGTAAAAGGTGTTCTTTCTAGATCTCAAATAGTGAATGCATGTATGATTAGATATGGACACGAGTTAGCGCAGATATGCAGACACGACTCTCCAACAGCTACAGTGGGCCATGGGTGGACCATGCTCTCTATTTGTTGTGGCTCGCACTACTGCCCGCGAGCTAGTGTTCACAGGCCACTGTTTGAAGATGGCCAACATAACACAACACGGTCTGAAGCTGTTTGCGACTGGCCAAGACAGAACATTAGTCACGTGCCCCGCTTCGGCAAGACCAATGATGGCCCAACACATCATGGATTTCATGTCATTGTATGATACTTGGATTCTTGCTGTATATATAAATGTTCATCATACAAGATTGGATAGAGCTTAAAATGACTCAGTTGGAATGTCGGATACACATCATAATTTGAGTTGGATCTCGATAATTAAGTTTAGTTGATTTTAATAATTAAAAAATTGTATAATATTAGAAAATATACTCATTTGTATCTCAACACAAATATCCTATTTAATTTTGCACAAACTTTAAGAAAATGTCAGTTGGTCGATAGAGGTAAAGTTGATGAATCTTGTGGGGCGTGTAGATGTAAACCCCACAAATAGCTTTCTAAATAAGAAAATAGGAAACTTGTGGTGAACTGACTTAATATGTAAATCAGACACTTGTGCTAAGATGAAGGGAATTGGTTTTTAGGTAAAAGGTAAATTAATGTTTTCTACCTAGAAATTTTCTCGTCTTAAAGTGGCAATAAGTGGGCGAGCTATGGCGGCCTTAATTTGCACAAGCCACTCTAGTAGAGATGGCAAACCATTTTCACCAAGCTAAGGAACGAAGAACTCATAATATTGTAATTCTAGAGGATTGCAATATGCAACATAGTACACATTGCCATAAGGAGGACAAAATGAGAGCATTAAGGACTAGCAGGCTATGGATATTTCAATAGTTATTACATGGCAGTGATAATGTTGGATCAACAAGTGGACAGGTAGCGGGGAAGCATTTCAAAAGGTAAAATATTCCCAGTAGTTTTGCAGATGGATAGTCCAAGAAAGACTTGTACAAAACGTAATAAATGAGGCTATAGTGAAATGTAGCTCCCTATGATGATAAAGATTTCACTGTGAAGGAAAAAATTGAAAGTTGAAAAACTCCTACATTATATCTTATTTTACTCAGTGGATTTACAGCGATAATGATGATAAATGACAGCTTTGAACAGTCAATATGTGGATTTGCAGATACAATGGAGAATGACCCATTGATGTTAGCATATATCACAGGCGTTGAGTTGAAGTTATGAATGTTAGATATACTCATGTTATGACATGCTTATCCTTTATATGCAGTACCAACCATAGTGCCTACTAAAAAAAAGGCCACTGATCCATGCTAACCTTGTGGTATTCAAGGGTGTCTCCAGCAGCTTTGCGAACATCCACCATGAATAGTGAGGGTGCAACTTCATAGACCTGTAATAACAAAGAGATGTTTGAGATACTATTAGTCGTTAGACTCCATGAAACGTATCTCAGAACTAATATAGTTCAGCAAAAAATGAAACTTACCTCCAGCACCACAGCGAATGGGCCACCCCTATTTGAAGATACTCCTTCAAGTCTTGTCTGAAGCAACCAAGATAGTGAAAAAGAAAAGTCAAAATTGGATTAATTAAAAAATTGATTTTATAGTACACTAATTGAAACTGAGACATGAAATCTCAGCCAACTAACTAAATTCAAGGGAAATAGTGCTCGAAAACTATTTAATTCAAGCCATGCAAAACTGCCTTCCATCCTTTAACCCCAACGAAATATCAACCTCACCCAGTAAAAAACAAAAAGAACAATGTAATTTTGTCAATAGCATTATAACACCAATGGAAAATAGCATGTATCAACATCATTTCTTCAACGATTTCAAAGCGGATATATAATTTCTATTTGGTGTCAATATGGTGACTAAAAGTATAATTGGATGGTTTACTATTTTTAATAGAATGTTTCAGTTGATAGTGGCTTAGGGTGCGATTCAGAGACTTGGTTGTGGCTACTGTATATAAAGAATGTCTTTGAAAGAATGGTTTACAGACATGTCAAACTTAGGATTACATCTTACAAATCATATGAAGATACAAAAGTGGAGTCTGAAAGCTTATGAACAAGCACTGTACAAAAAAATAAATAAAATAAATAGATAAAAATAAAAATTATCAAGGCAAACATGGCCTAGTTTGATCCATCCAGACTGAGTTTTCAGCTCAGTGTATATACTTTTTAAATCATATAAGTTCATAAACATTGAAATTCCTCAAAGGTGTGAACCTTGTACAGCTATTGTATCATTTGCATGCGTTTTTATATCTTGAAAGCTCTTGTAAATTGCAACTTAATTTAAGTACTCATTCTGTAACTTGATGGTCAATAAGGGCACAATGGATTGAGGATAAGGCGTTGGGGGTGTAACAAAAGTCAAAACAACAACAATAAAGAACAGTAGTGATGGTTGCAAAGAAAATAAAGGTTACTATTAAGATCATAGGATGGCGGGGATGTGAAGAAAATGGAGAAAGGGGGAGTTGTTGCTCGCATTTGGGGGGTAATATGTTACCCTAAGGAGGTGGTGGTATTCCATTACCTCCTTTCCCACTCAATGGAAGTAATAAATCCCTGTCACTCACTTTCATCATACTTTCACGATATTACTCTCTTCACCCCCATCTCATCACCTATTATTATCTCAATTCACACTCATTTTGCTGGTTCGACTTTTACCCTTAATCCAAGCATGCCCTAATAGGGTCGTTAGGAGAGTAATTAAACAACTATGTTATCTACTTATATAAAAAGGGTTTCTCATATTGTAATTAGGTTGATGACAATTTTCAATAAGAATTTACCTCATTGATAATTAGGCATATTCCCGGATCAAACAGCTTTATGCAATCCTTATAATTTTATTTCAATTTCATATAATGTTATTTTCATCATTCATCAAGAAACCAACAAAATCCTCCGATTTGATAATCTTGCCTTGGTCTAAATATCATGAGATCCTTCATTTGGGTGAACATAATGTAAACCATCCCTTCCATCCCTTTTTCTCTTTATTAAATACTAGATAATACTCATGCGATGCAAGACTTTATTAAATTTTCTGACATATTTGAATAAACAAAAAAATTTAAATTTACGACTTTATGTTTTAATCATCTCAAACTATCCTATACTCATTTAATACATAATATTATAAAGATTTTATAAATAATTGAAAAAAAATCAAATAATTAATTTTCTAATACATTAAATGATTGATCTAAAAAGTAAAAAATCAATTAATATGGATAATGTTATAGTCATAATGAGAAAGTAGAAAAGTCAAAGGTATAAACATTAGTCATAATAACAATGACATTGTCATGGAGTTTAGAGGGAAAATTTTTATTGAGGAAGTGACACGTAAGCAACTTTAAAAGTGATAACATCAACAGTGTTTTGTTTTAGTATAGTTATATAGATTATCCGACTGTTTCCCACAGCATTTTTAACCAACCACAATGTAAGATGTATCATACAAAAAAGGAGATTGTATGTCTTTCCCTTTGCTTCCTTGAATATATAACTAGATAAGAAAAAAAAAAGATCCATCACTCTCCATCCACTTTATGAATCCCCTCCTGAGAATACATTGTCCCATTCATCTAGCAAAAAAGAACTTCTAAAGCAGACATAGCTTAACAAAGTTCAAAATATGGCTTTATCAAGAGCTATGGAATACTAACGGTAGGAAGGGACAAGAAACTGAGTTCATTTATCACTTGGCATAAACCTAAATCACCATATAGCAGTATATATGCAAACTTACACCTCTGCCTCAAGAAAAATAAATTTGTGCTAAGTTAAGATGTACACCTTGTAGTTACGTGTATGAACCTTGAGACCCATTGATTCAGCAACAGTTTCAATTGTCGAAATTATATTCTTTGGAGATTCTCGTGAAACAAAACGGGTTTGTCTCTTTACATAATCCTATAAAAACAAGAGTGAAATGTGTAGAAAGGCAGAAATTATTATATGTTCAAGAAAACTTGCAAGATACCAGCACAGCCACCAACTCAAATTTAGTTTCTTTAACTACTGACTAGATTACATTTATTTATTTGAACATGAATATACCTGGCGCCTGTCAAAGAGAGCTGACAGATTTAGACCTTGAGATAGGGTAATCATCTCAAATGCATTCATAATCAGGGGTCCCCCCTCCATATGCCTAGACTGTTCAGTTACATAATGGTCCTGCAGTATAATTTTCAAGAAAAGATAATAAGTTACAGAATCAGGCAAAATACAAAGGCAGGGACCAGCTGCAACGTAACAACTAAAACTCAAAAGAAGTAACATACATTGATAAGACAACTTGTTACAGAATCAAGACGAATAAGATGCAGCAAGAATTATTAACATATGTATGCACAGGAATGCCCGGAAATATTGAAGTATAGAACGGAATAGACCAAGTGGGAGAAACCTAACCTCAATATCATCAAAAGCAGCACGAACATCATCTAAGTTTACTTCTTCTTCCGCACTTTGTCGTGCAGGAATGTAGTTCACTAGAAACCAAGGGTCATTTCTAATTTGTTCAATCGTAATACGCTGTATCATCAAAAGAACATATGAAATATGATGGACAGTCAGCAAAGTTTCAACTTTCAAAATCTTAAGTTATAGCAAGTTTATTGACCGCGTTAATTGCTACAAAGGTCAATCGGAAACAACCTCTTTATTATTAGCTTTGTAAACGAAAGTCAAAGACTTTTCTTCAATGAAGAGTTTCTTTCAATGTATTTATAAAAAGTATATTAGAATAGAAAGATATCATATAACAAGATCACAGTTCCCATAAATAGTTGCACACAGATGTTTCCGATTTTAAGTCAAGATATTTGCAGAGGAAAACGGAGAAGGATGAAGAGAAAATTTTTCTACTTTTTTTTTCGCTGAATAAAAGCTGTATACTTACAGTTTTGGGATTGGGATCGAGCAATCTTTCTATCAATGATTTTGCATCAGGTGAAAACCAGAACGGGCAAGAAAATGCGGCAGAATTAATCTGCAGGTACATCACAGAAAATATCACATGCAACTATATTTCTTTATAAGAAAAGGAATTTTTATTTATTTATAAGAAAAGAGATATATGTTTTGTTTAAATTAGTAAAGTCCCCAACTGTACAAAAAGCATACAACTACCACTCACAGTAATTGAAGAATTGTAATGGCTTACATTGCATTTAAATCTATTACATTTATAAGAGCACAAGAAGCACAATAAATTCACACAAGAGGTACTACGATCGACTGAATCAGTTGGGTATAATTATGTTTCAGAATCCAAGAGATAATGAGACTGCAATGAACACCCTAAATTATTAGATCTCATGAAGCCAATGTGATGTGGTTCACAGAGTAACCTAAGGTTCATTGTTGACCATTACAATTAGAAGCCAATGTACACAAAACGTGTTCAAGGAACTCACGGATTCCACATCAAATCCATGTATCAAACAAATTCAATCTGCTACTACTCTGAAATTGAACAAGATTTACATGATTTTTCAAGCTTCAAGTTTACAACACAGCTCAAAGTCCCAAAACAATATACATTACCTAATTAAGAGAACACTTGTTAACTGAAGATGTCAAGCATTAACCATAAACGAAGGTGTTTCCAAGCATCAAATCATACAACAGACTAATGAGGAAGACATGAATTTTATGATGCACTGTGAGCTATAGTCTTACTGAAAGGACAGAGTGTGATTTTTTCATTCTTGTCGTCATATAAATTAACAACTAGAAAATTAATAGGGAACATTTATTTGGGGATAGAGTAACAGAAAAGGTCAACCTGGGATAAGAAGGGAAGAAAACAGGGAATTGCTTCCATATAGTTATCACAAATATAAAAATTAGCAAACCAGAAAGTAAGTAGGGAATGCTTCCATATAATCATCACATTTCAAAAATTAGCAAAACCCTTAGTAATGGACGATAAAACACCTAAGCATTTAGGAAACCTGAAGCTCTGGTATCATGAATCAACCTTAAAACAAAAGCAGCTGTTTAAAAAGACCATTCTGGACAGATTATGACTCCAGCAAGACGAAGGGTGAGAGAACTAAATACAGATACACGCCTCAAGTCCTTAAAAAAAGCATCTCAAAGAAAATAACAGATAGCAAGAGTTGTTTCTTCAAAAGGGAGAAATCGTCACCTAAATATCTGGGATACAGCAAAAAAAAAAAAAAAAATTCTAACAGTCAAAGAACATTAAAGAACATCTAAATGCAATTTATATAATATTCTAAGTGAGATTATGGGATAAAGCAAAAACATCAAATAGTCACCTTTTTGTACAAGGTAGCAAGAGTTGTTTCTTCAAAAGGGAGAAATCCAGCTAATAGAACATAAAGAATGATTCCACAAGACCAAATATCTGCAGCAGCCCCATCATATCCTTGGCCATTCAAAACCTATGATTCATGCAGGAAAAAGAAAGCCAAGGTAGAAGACAATGAATCATCAACTTATTCCAATTACAGCTGCAAGAAATACACTTGATAATGGCACTAGCATTCAACAACTAAGTGTTTAGAAAACTCTAGTTAATAGCTTCAGTGAGAGACAAGAGATTAAAAAACCAAAAAAAGTATCAAGGTCATGGCGATAATTTCTTTTGTGAGTGGCATCAATGTTTAAATACCATCATAACAAGAGACACTACACAAGCATCTGAAAAATCTAAAGCAAGTAATAACAATAATTCAAAGGTGTTGTTTACATACTACTCTAACCTTCTAGACCTGTGGAGAATTACTTTATTCAATCTAAATTTTGGTCTAGAATCATCCTAATCAGAAGCTACGTTATTTATACATTGATCCAGGTGTCAGTGTCCAACACATGTCCGAGAGTCGACTTGGCAATGCTTCAAATTATTGAACACTAGGACAATGTCCGAATTTCAAACACAGACACGGACAAGGGCACGGCAATGGGAATCTACATAAATATATTTTATAACAATAGAAATTAATGTTTCTTTTTCTTCTATTATCACAACTCCATCCCATTACCCTATGTTTTTAAGTGGCTCCCACCTAGGGTGGTGTCTGGGAGGGTCGGGGGCATGCAACCTTACCCTTGTCAATGATAAAACTAATAAAGATATTAATTTCAGTCTCTTTTTTTTGTAAAATTATAAAATTAGTAACTTTTTTATTTATCTTAAAGAAAAGTTTTTCATATTGAACGTTTGATTACTTAAATATGACATAATTTGGAGAGCATTAAATAATAAAATATATCAGGCCTAAGTAGATACTAGAATTCTAAAGTTCATTATTTAATTAAAACCCTAATAACAGTAACAAAAAAGGACATATTAGAAGAGAAAATGAATTTAAAAAAATAAAGGATATAAGAGGAAAAACAAGAAATATGAAAAAGAAAGAAAAGGAATAAGATAAAGAAAGAGAAAGAGAAAGAGATCACGTATGAGAAAGGAAAATGAATGGGCCACGCCCAAAAATTTACTTTAGCCTAATTTACATAATCACAAAATCAAAGCTATTCCTCTTTGTATGGAATTGCAGTGATGGGTCCTCTTCTTGCGTTCTTGTCACTTCAGCTCCACGAAACCAAAGGTATTCCTCACTCTCTTCTTGCTTTCTCTTTCTCACTCCTCTTCTTCCTCCTCTCAACTCTTTTTTTTCATCTCTAATAGAATATTCTAAAGTTCTTAAACCTAAAGTGGCCCAGTATATCATCCCGTGCCAGAGTCATGTCAACACAGTACATCAAAGATTTTGAAGTCACAAATGAGAACCACTTGTGACTAGTGCATAATATAAGAAATCACAGCAAAAACAAAGAAAACAAAAACAGATAAAAAATTGCAATTGATTGAAGGGCTTTAGTTCTAAATTCTACTAGAATTTTTGTGAACCACTCATATGCAAGACATAGCACAAGGATAGATTATTAAATGAAAAATCCAAAATGCTCCCATGGAAAAAAAATTTAATTTTAACAAAAAAACACGTTAAATGCGATTGCAATCAATACCATTGAAAAAAATATTATGGATATTGTCATGATTGCGTTAACCGGACACGACACCTTGTTGTGTTGCTACTCTTTTGTTTTTTCTCATAGTAATTTAAGTTTTTAAGGACATATATATCAATTAAAGTTTATGAAAGTCCTTCAGACCCTAACACACTTTAAGAAAATAAAAATAGCTAATATGTTATAATAATAACTTAAACTATAATGGCTCTAATTTCATGATTTCAAATCACAAGTTATATAAAGTTGTTTTGCGGTTTGGTAAGCTCAAAATTTGTTATAAGGCAATTGTTACTCGTAACAGCCTTATTGACATTCCATAATCAATATACCTTATGCAGGCCCGATGCTAAACTTTTGAGGGCCCTAGGCAAAACAATAATTTGGGACCTTTCAAAAAAAAGCACAAGAAAATAACATCACTGAAATGATTCATTGTTTGAAGAATGAAGAACATATGCTTTTTAGTGATGAAAATTCTCCAAAATTTAAATAAAGAAATTGAGATATAATTCAAATATAGAGGAGGAAACAATTTACATCATACCAATTACCATCCAATACAAACAAAAAGTCATGACCAAACTTTCAAAAGAAATTCATCATGTGCTTTAATCATTTAACTATTATACAACAAATATAATCAAATAGCATATCACTTGTACTTTCAGATAAAAGTCATCAAATTTATAAATATAGCAATGAAGTAAGGAAAACAAGACAAATAAAAAGTCAACAAAAATATATTAATTATATACACAGACATTCTTTCATTTAAAAAAACCCAAAAGTTTAACATAGCAATGTAATCAAGTTTCACCATCTCCCTCCCCTTAAACTTAATTTTTAAGGGAATAAGTGAAAATATCTCCTAGTTGTCCCCATCCTAAATATCTCCTAATTTATATGCATTGAGTGATAAAGTGATTGTAGAAGACGTGAAAATAACGACAAAATAAGAGAATACATTGGAATTTTTACTAGAAACGGAATTGAGGTAGACGCAATATTAAAAGAAGAACAAAAGCTCAAATGTCCTTCTATTAAAAATGCTCTAGTTTGTACAAAATTTTGAGTAAAGAAGCTCAAAGAGACTGAGAAATGTTACGAATAGTGAGGCACGAAATATATATGTCCCCTTCCCTTCTTGCTTTTTTACCATAAAGATTCTAATAGGTCAAAAATATTTAATGGATTCATTTAAAACATCCTTGAATTCGACAGATGTGACGAGTGTTTTAAAACCTAAATGATGCTCATTTCCAAAAGACTGTAATCGCTGCCACAATATTTATCTGTACTTAGTTGATAAATCAAGCAAGCATTTATGCACCCTCATCTAACCAGGCATTTTACACCTCATAAATTTATGCCAGAATAGTCCAAACAGAATTATCTTAAATAACTCCTAGTCTCCTACAAAGATACTTCCAATTTGTATATGTAGTATGTAAATACTAATAAGCATCAACAAACTTTGTTATTAATTTCCTCCACTAAATGCTTTCAAGCATCACATCATTGTGCACCAAATTCAGACTCAAAAGCATAAAAAAGGTAAATAAGGTACCTAAATGACTTCAAAAGGGAGCATAGTTTTTCCAGGAGAAAATACAAAAATTGCAACTATAAATTAAAAAGTACCTCAGGTGCAACATAGTTGGGAGTTCCACATGTGGTGTAAAGAAGTTTAACTCCCTGCACGAAATAGATATCATCAAAAAATACACCAACAGAAATAAGAATAAAGCTCAGTACTTCAAGGCAAGCAACTTGATCATGCTTACTTCTTGAGGTAATGCACTAAGCCCAAAATCAGAAACCTTCAAGTTTTCACGAGCATCAAGGAGGAGGTTTTCTGGCTAGCATTTGCGAGATTAAATAAAGAAAGGTCAAATTGTGTGCAGACATCAAAAAAAAAATCAATCAGAAAAGAAGCAATTGTGAATCTTCAAGGGAAAAAAATTCTTCACTTCAAAAGGATGCCAATCATTTGAAGCAACAAAAGATATCTACCTTCAAATCTCGGTGATAAACACCCTTTCTATGACAATGAGAGATTGCATCAACAAGCTGTTGAAAATATTTTCGAGACTCCATCTCAGACAACTTGCCTTTGTGAACCTAAACACTTAAAGCAAAGGCAACGAAATAAAAAATAAGAACCTGCTTAGTCTAAAACAATATTCAAGATGATGCTATCAAGTGAATTACATAAGCAGGGAAAGTTTTCTCAAGAGCTTTATTAATCTTCAACATAAGTCATCCACAGAATGTTAATAAGTTTCATTACAACAGTGGTAGAGCCTTACAATTTTATCAAATAGCTCCCCACCTGGCACAAACTCCAAAATTATGTATATCTTGGTCCTGCTTGCTAAGACCTTCAAACGTGCAAATAATATTAGCTAGGGTGTGAACAAGAAGCGCCCATTGAAAGTTCTAATCATTCCAACTAGGCTAAAATAATAGCATACCTCATGCAGCCTGACGATGAAAGGATGTCGAACAATCTTCATTATAGATATCTCACGTTTGATCTGCAAATTGTAAAGATGTTTTAAATCTTTTATATTAAGAAACCAAATATGGGTCTGATACTTAAGCTAATAGCCCAAGTATTTTAGAGTTCAACCTAAGTTGTTCTGAAAGCAAATGTGCAACTCCACACAGTAAGTTCAAACAAAATATTGATGCTTTGCGAGTTCAGAAAGTTCAAGCTCAAAAAAAAATGTTTGATGGGCTTCAAAAAGCATGAAATTTCCATTCAATTAAAAAAAATTAATCTTGCTTGGTTTGAAAAGAATGATGTTCTTATTTAGGTTCAAAAAAAAAGTTGTTTGGTAGGTACGCAAAGAATGGCATTCAAATTCAAGTAAAAGAAAAATTATGACATTGGTATGCTTTACAAAAATGACGGTTTCATTCAAGTTCAAAGAAACGATGTTTGCCAAGTTAAAAAAAGAATGGTAGTCTCATTCAATGATAATAATGACTTTTGTGTGTTCGAAAACAATGATGTTCTCATTCCAAAAAGTGATGTTCTGCATGTTAAAAAGTGGTGTTCCCGTTCTAACAAAAGGTAAAAAATATGACCTAAGTTCGAACAAGGCCCAACATTTTAATATTCTAACTAAACCAGCCGAAGCCCAAGCATTTGAAGATACTTAATGCAAGCTGGGAGTTGAAGAATGAACAAGGCCCAATTAGAGATGGCCATGGGCCGGTTTATTCGTATCCGATTCGCAAACCGATTCGAACAAAATTCGAACCGGCCATGAATCGAATTTGAACCGGCTCAAACCGGTATAATTGATTGGTTCGGGTTGGTTCCAAAAAAAAATATTCGAACCGGACCCGAACCATTGAACCGATTTGATTCGAACCGATGAACCACCGAATTGGTTCAAAGAACCGAATCGGACCACTTAACCGAACCAAATCGACCCACTTAACCGAACCGTTGAACCGGTCCTTCCAACGGCTCTTTTTTTGAATTTTGAATTTTTCCATCCATATTCACTATAAATACCCACTCAAACATTCACTTATTCCTCACATCTTTTCAACTCTAATTCTCTATAAGAAATTTACTCTCTACTTCTGTCTACAATTAGTAAATTTATTAGTCTGTTATTATTTCTCTCTCTAATTAAATAAATAATTAGCATAATAATTAGTCTTTAATTAGCAATTTAATCATGTCTTCTTTCCTCAAAAAAGCTTCAAAAAAAGTTTCAAAGGTTGTTTCCGGTGGAAGCAAACATAAAAGAAAAGCTTCATCAGAGCCATCAACAACACCTTCAATTACAAACTATGAAGATGACTTTAATACTGATGATGTTTTGGAATTTGGGGCGCAGTTAGAGGCGGAACTTGACGTTGGAGCAACAACTCCTCTAAATGCCAATAAATCTCGGCAATCATCGGCTGCGTCGGGGTCAGGTGCTCGACGAGTCACCCAAGATACAGGTAAGCTTAATAAATTAATGTTAATGTTTAATTGAAGTGTAGTTGATGTTTGATAAATATATTATGTATAATTAATTATGGTTTCTTTAATATTCTAAGTTCATGAAGTGGAAGAAATTAATTCTGATGATGATGAAGAGGTTGAAGAACCTCGTAATTCGGTTTGTCAAGGTGGTGGTAGACCTGTTTCCTTTATATGGAAATATTGTTCCAAAGTTGCTAAAGTTGACGAGCCGGGCTTTGATGTGTTTTGTGATATTTGTAAGAATGCCGGAAATTCTGACTTATTTATATAACAATCGTATTAATGATCCTACAACCATGATTACAGATGCCCATTGGAGCCTTGCTATTTTAGTTCATAAAATTCTTGCTATTTATGATCGTGCTACTAAAATATTTTGTTATGTATATTAGCCAAACATTCATTTAGTTATTTTAGAATGCATAAGAATAGTACATGAGATTACTAATAATATGAATGTTGATGTGATGGTTATATTGAATCATGTAAAAGACTTTTGCTTCGGAGTCTGCTTTTAGTGCAGGTAGAAGAGTTTTAGATGAAAAGAGGTCTCGACTTGCTCCAGATACCATCCAAATGTGCGTTTGCAAAAAGGATTGGGATCAAGCCGAACAAAGAACACAAGGCTTAAGGAATGATGATGATCAAGAAGATGATGACCCGTTGATGCTGATGGACACGGATACATCGATCGGATCTCCCCCAGAAGAAGATGAAAGCGACTCTGATTAGACTATTTCAACAACAACAAACTACAACAAAAAAGGTACGTAAATAGAACTACGTGGACTTTGATTCCTTCGGGATACGTAGGCAACTTAGTATTTATACTAAGTCCAAGTCCATTCCCCCTCTTTTTTTTAATACGTTAATTATGTATTATTTGTAATTTTGTATAATATTTAATGAGATAATAAATTAGTATATTGATCATTATTTATTGTATTTATTTTTTTATTGGTTAGTATGATAAATATTAATAAATATAAAAAAATAATTTGAATTTGAACGAATTATTCAGCATCGAATCGAACCTTGAATCGGTCGTGAACCGAACCTTGATTCGACTCAAACCGAAAAAAAGCTCGGTCGAACCGGAACTGGTTTACGATTCGGCGGGCTCGAACCGGGACCGAATCGGAACCGGTCATGAGCGGTTCAGGTTCAGGTTCAAAAAAGTTTGATCCGAACCGGTGGCCGATTCGAACCTGAACCGGTCCGAACCGAACCATGGCCATCTCTAGGCCCAATATTTTAATATTCTAACTAAAGCAGCCGAAGCCCAGGCATTTGAAGATACTTAATGCAAGTTGGGTGTTGAAAATTCCACAACGCAACTTGAGGGGGAATGGTGGACAATAATATAAGTAGAATTAGAATTGTAATAATTATTTATTTCCTAAATCTTGTATGATATCTTTTATGATATTTTTAGTTAAATAAAGAAACATATATTTCCTTATTAAATAGAGATTAGTAGATTCTGAAACTTGTTTTCCTTATCTATCTTAAAATATGTAAAGCTGCAAAATTTTCCAATTTTCTCTTAATTTTCACTTCAAATTAAGAACATCCTATATAGTTAAACAATTTTAGTATTAAATCATTGTAAGTGACTGCTTGGTAAGCAACACTAACACTCCTTTCTTTGAACCAAATGAAGCATCACATTTGACTCATACACCTTCACAAGCCTTAGACATCAACTCCTATGATCATCCACAACATTCTCCTGTACTCCTTTTGTCTAACTGAAGTATACTCTTTCAAATTCAATTTAGTGTGAACTAAGAGTTAAAAAAAATAAAAAATAAAAAAAGTGATTAGATATATCAATCCACAAATCAATTACTATTCCTGTATCTTAATATTGATCTGCAAATTGATACCTTTGTGAAAAATCGTGTGTTTTGAACATCAATATATCAGTTTCAATGGTCATCCACACAACTCTCCTCCAGTTATTTTCATTTTCTACCATCCAAAATTTGTACATCCAAATCATTCGTATACTTTTAACCATAAACCAAAAGGTGCAATACAAAAAAATAATTTGAAACAATCACACAAATATAAAATCCATCATAATTATTGCCAATTTATAGGCCAAAATAAAAATACATAAATCATACCATCATGATAAAAACAAAATACAAAAAACCACAACACTTCTATACCTGATCAACCATCCTATGTTTAAGAATAGTAGTTTTCGCCAAAACTTTCACGGCAACACTTTCTCCAGTTTCCGTATTGATTGCAAATTTTACCTTCGCAAAAGTTCCTTCTCCAATTGTTCTCCCTAATTCATATTTCCCTACTCTCCTCGTCATAGTCATCGTCGCCGCCATTTTCTCTCTCCTCTTTCACCTTAAACCACCATGGCAATAATCACGAATTTCAAGCTTATCGGCGAAACCTAATTTTTCATGATCGCCGAATTATTTTATCGAAATTGAAATTCAATTGTGGCTAGAAATTTGATTGGGTGTTTTTTAATTAATTTAAATTTAATTTAATTTAATCTCTAGGGTTTTAAAATGGGATGATCAGATACAGATACAGACTGTACAGCAAAGTAGAGCTGGTAAAATAGGCGGGTATGAAGGCAAACACTGCTTTGGTTGCTTTATTGTGGAAAATTGAAAAAATTGTCTCTTGGGAGACATCTAATAAAAAATACAGGTACTCTCCTTAGAGACCGTTTTTAGTATAGACGTCACTTAAGAGTCCAGCTCATATCTCCTTTTTAACTTATAAAACTACCAATTAGTTTTTTTTTTAATTTATAAATTGGGTCAGCCTCAAAACATAAGACGTCTATTGTATAGACGGTCTCAAGTAAGAATTTGCGTAAAAAATATTATTTAAAATAATTTAATTTTTTCATTACACTCCTCCAATAATTTCATCCATCAGGCCACCGTCTATATTATAGACGTTTTTCAACGATCCAACTCATATATCCCTTTTAACTTACAAAACCACCAATTAGTTTTTTAAAAAAATTTATAAATTGGATCAGCCCAAAACTTGAGACTTCTATTGTATAGACGGTCTAAGTAAGAATTTTGTGTTCATGTATTGATTAACTATGAATAATCCTATTTTATATGGTATTTTCCTAGAATAAGCGTAGGTAACCCGATAACCTTCTGTAGTAGGTAATTCGCAAAAAAATAAAATGAAAATAAATGTAAAATTAGAGAATAGTTTTAAAAATTTTATCAAAAATTAAGAATAATTAAAAAAAATCAAAAAAAGTTGCTATCACAAGTCATCTGGATACTAGGTTTACCGTAGGAAAATACCTTTTAAAGTTGGGATTATTTATGGTTAATCAATAGGTAGGATTATTATTAAAAAAATCATGAAACTGTTGGATTATTCTAGGTAATTTTTTTTTTTGGCAAATAAAAGATTTTTTATTCATTTACCAGAAAAACATAAAACACCAAGGTAATATAAACTCAGTTTTTCTTAACTGCATCAGTGTGGAAACGAAGCCCACCTTCTATGAAGGGTTTCCCCGTCCCACTCTTCATGTGCATACGAGAAAAACGAGGCCTAAACAAGCTGACATATAAAAAGGTCAGCTAAAGTCCAGTTTATACATTGATAGCTACAAAGACAACGGAAAGAAACCAAAAAAACCCAGCAACATGTGTAGATCAGTAACAATCTAGGGCACAAATTAGTAGTCAACATGTGTAGGTCTCATGCTAATTGACAGCATCTCCACACAGCATTATGTGCAGCTCAGCATCCATATGAACATGGACCATCAGATAGAAGAAACAGCAGCATCTTGTAGTAACAGATTCCAGCATTAGTTTGATCAACAATGGAGGCAGTAGCAGCTGCTATTGAGATAAATCCAGCATTGCAAGCATCAACTCCACATAAACAGAACAGAAACCAGCAAACAATCCAGCATCTTGAAGTAGCTTAGCATCTCAATCAGCAACAAACATCAGTAACAAGGCAGCAAACCCTCATTAGAGATAGTATCCTCAAATAGCAAATCTATGCAACCTCATGTAGTAAACAGCATCACAAGATTAGGACATTATCCTCATTTCAGCAATACCCATACATTCAGTGTCAGTAAGCACATCAGAACACTAAGCAATAAATAGCCCAGCCTAGCACATCACAAACCCATCAGCATACACATACCCAACAGCTACACATAAACATATCAGCCTAAATACATCAGTACAACGGCAGAGTAGCAGATCATCCAGCAGCAGCAGACCAATAGTAATTAGTTAGCACATAGGGATCAGCACCCAGCACATCAGAATAAAGAAGACAGAACTCAACACATCATCCACCAAACCTCAGACCAGTAGCAGTGGCCAGATTGATAAGTGCACAAACCAACAGCTAAATCTCAAGACAACAGCTAACCTTATAACAGATGAAAGCAATGCAGCAAATTCTAACACAATCATAAACTCAGAATGAAGATAGAGATCATCATATCAACAAAAGCCTGCCCTCAATCCTTCAGCCATCTAGAAATCAAAGTATCTGTGGACTCAGGATGCAAAGCCTCAAAACGCTCTCACATAGCTTCCCTAATATCACGAATAACCTGCTGTGGCATCCTCACCAATCCTTTCCAAACAGCTAAGTTTCTATTCACCCAAATTTGATAAATCAGACCAACATAAATGGCACACAATACATTCCTTTGCATCCGATTTTTCTTACGCTTCCTAAAGTCCATTTTATCAATAGGACGAAAGGTAACGCCTAGCCAAGATCGGACAGCTGACATACAACTCATACTAAAGGAACATTCGAAGAAAAGATGTTTAGAAGACTCAGAATGTATACCACACAATGGGCATAAATCATCCCGCACCACACCCACAGTCAAAAGCTTGTCCTTCGTACGCAGTTTTTGTTTAGCCGCCATCCAGGACACAAATCGATGTTTAGGAAGTGAAAGTCTATTCCAAACAAGGTGCTTCGACCGAGCTCTCAAATCCGTATGAATAAGGGCTAAGTAAGTCTCCTTAATAGAGTAAGAATCTTCCATAATCCACTGATTAAGAAGGTCCTTCACAGCACATATTTTCTTCAAAGCCCAGCTAGCTATGATAGGCGCATTGAAGATTTCCCAGCGACCTCCTTTAGTGTAGACTTCATGAACCCAACGCACCCATAGCGATTCACTCATCTTGGCCAAGTGCCAAGCAACTTTACCAACAGCAGCAAGGCTCCACAGTTGAAGATTCCTAATTCCCAAACCACCTTGTTTCTTTGGCCTACCGATCTCCTCCCATCGTACCTTGCTTGGTTTATGAGTCTCCTACACGCCAAACCATAAGAAGGATCTACAGATAGAATTAACTAAGGTGATAACCTTCCGAGGTAAGATGAATATTTGACACCAATAAGTTGAAATACCCATCAAAACTGAATTTATAAGCTGAAGGCAGGCTACGTAAGATAAATTTTTTCCTTGCCACATGCGAATTCTAGAAGTCATCTTATCAGCTATTTTCTCTCAGTCAACCGCACTCAGACGCTTAGACGACAATGGCACTCCTAGGTAAGTGAAAGGAAGAGTACCCAAGGAGAAGCGAGATACCTCCACCATACTTCTCTAAACATCACAGGACACCCCAGCAGTATACAACGCTGATTTGGAGGAATTAGCTTGTAATCCTGATGTTCGTGCAAACCGATCGATACACTCACACAAAACCTGAACATATGGCACATCTCCTTTACAAAAGAGCATTAGGTCGTCAGCAAAGCATATATGTGAAAGTTTTATGGTCTTACACCTAGGATGGAAATCATACAAACCCTCAACACTGTGCAGTAATCTGGACAGGTACTCCATACAAATAACAAACAGAAGAGGAGACTAAGGATCTCCTTGTCTAAGGCTTCTCCTAGCTTCGAAGACAGGGGTAGGACTACCATTAACCAAGAGCACATAAGTTGTCGAAGTTATACAGGCCATGACAATTTTAATGAACTGATGAGGAAATTTAAGTACAACTAACATTTTCTTAATAAACTGTCAGTTCAACGAATCATACGCTTTGCACAAGTTAATCTTCATAAGGCAGCTAGGCGCACAATTCTTCCTAGTATAATGTTTCACTAGATCCGGTCATAGAAGAATATTGTGCATGATGCTCCTACCCGCTACAATGGCACCTTGAGCTTGATCAATAATATCACCCAACACAAGCTTAAGTCTAGAGCAAATTAATTAGAAATGCACTTGTACAAAATGTGACAACAAGAGATAGGCCTATAATCGCCTGGACGAGTTGGACATTGAACCTTGGGGATCAAGGTAATGGTAGCGGTATTCCAACTTCGCGGCATTTTCCCTGTGAGAAAGAAGTGAGATATGGCTTTCACTACATCAGGACCCACGATATCCCAAGCGGATTTGTAAAACTTGCTATTAAACCCGTCCAAACCGGGGGCCTTCTCATCAGGAATACTCCACAAAGCTGACTTAATCTCCTCCGGTGAGAAGGTAAGATCTAACAAAAGACCCTGTTGGTGTGAAAGAACCGGACCATGCTGAGCAATATTAACATCAATAGACACTCTGTCCTTAAGAATAGAACCAAAAAGGTCAGAGTAGTAATTGAAGAATTTTTGTTGGATCATCGTCGGATCAGTGAATTCCCTACCATCCTCAATAACCACAGCAATGCGATTACATCGAATACGATGTTTGATACTCTGATGAAAGAAAGATGTGTTATCATCCCCAAACTTAAGCCATAGTAACTTAGCCTTTTGCCGGAGAGAGTGTTCAAAGTCCTTTAAATTTCGTAGTTGCGCTGATAAGAAGTGTTCCCTAGAAGCCAAATCAGTGGAGTCGGGTTGTTCATGCATCTGATGCTGAATATCCGACAAGTCTGCCTGCAATGATTCCACACTAGACTGCAAATTAGACCGGCCAAACGCTCTTTTAAGGTTACACTTAAATAACCTTAGCTTCTGTGAAATAACATAACTAGGATAACCCACTATGTTAGTATCCCAGACTTCGCGAACAACCTCCAGAAAGTTTGGTCTAGTAGTCCAGTAATTGAAGAACCGAAAAGGTTTCTTCCCCGGTGTACCTTGAAGGAAACGGACAAGCATAGGAGAATGATCGTAATCACCCTCTGGAAGAAAGGACACATGGGCATCCGGGAAATGATGCTCTCAAGAATCGTTACCAAGGACTCGATCAATTTTACTCATCACTCGTCGACTACCAGCTTGCTTATTATTCCACGTATAAAACCTACCAGAATAATGAATATCATGAAAACCACACTCTGCCATACACTCCCATAAAGATTAAAGGGGTAACTTCATGTAAACGAACCGGAGCACCAATTCGCTCATTTAAATGAGCTAAACTGTTAAAATCCCCCAGGACTATCCATGGAAGAGAAATGTCTTTTCTAAGAACACCAAGGTGATGGAACAGCCTTAAACGATCCTGTTTACAAGTGGAGCCATAAACAAAGGTGCACCTGAAGTTCTTCGCCACTCTTAGACAAACACTAAGATGGATTAGCTTACTAGAACACTCCAAAATATCCAGCTGTACAAGCTCACTACGCCACCCAACTACAATACGTCCACCATCATGCCAAGCCAAATTACTAGTAAAGCTCTAGTTCGGACAAAGCCTAAGATAAAGAGAACCCAAACCTTTCCTCTTTACCTTTGTTTCCAGGAGCCCAAATAGGTTCACATTAGAAGCGGAGAGAAATTTAGCCACCTCAACCTGCTTCGTAACCTTATTGAGACCCCTGACATTCCAAGCACAGATACTATCCATTACTCGGGATGGAATCAGCTCCCGGCGCTGTATTAGGTAAAACTTTCTCCATAGGAACCTCATTTTCTGTTGCCAAAACAGCAAAACCATTCGCAGTAGCCAAAGGAAGTTGCTCTAAATCAATCCCAGGTGCTATGTAGATCCTCTTTATCAGACTCACCATCCACCTCCTCAACCTCCTTAATGGGATCTATAGGAGGGGCTTCCCTTGCTTTAAAAACCTTCCTATATGGCCTAAAACCATCTGCGTCCACCTGAAGCTGAGACTTATCAACGTTGAGTTGACCCATCCGACAGGCACTACTACAATGTCCAAACTGAGAGCATTTAGAGCACCATATTGGCAACCAATCATACTGAACAACCTGTGAAATGAGCTAATCATGTTCATTAGAAAAGTACAACTCCTCTAGAAACCCATCCTCAACATTCATATCTATCATGACTCTTGCAAACATCATCCTACTCTTAGTGATTGTGGCATTATCAACCTTAATCAAAGTTCCAAGATAGCCAACAATAGTACACAACATAGCCTCCGTCCAGTATCTAACATCAAGTTTAGGTAATTTAACCCAAATAGGAATCCTAGACAAACTTGACTTCTCATAGGAAATGGATGGGGTCCAAGGCTTCACAATGAAAGGTTTCTTATCAAATAAAACTCCACTCATGTCACAAGCTTGCTCTTGATGTTCTTTACGCAAAAAACGAATGAGAAACACTACCTTATTGACCATTCCAACCTTATCTATTTCCAAATCCTTCCAAATCCTCCTCACAAACCCATCAATCACATGAACGGGAGGATTAGCACTAGTAACATAACAGACCACAGAATTCTCCCAAAATTTGATTTCATCTTTCACATCATCTATGCTAATTTTGCCAATAACACGAGGAGAGGAGGATGAAACAATACCTGCCTGGGACGAGAGCAATGGAACAGTACGGTTACCTAGGGCACCAACTGACTCATCTGGCTTTGATTTAGCAACATCCGAAGAACCCACTGGAACATTGAGGGCCTCCCCAATACCACCTGCCGAATGCGCACTCGATTCTCCCTGCTTCAAAGGCGAAGAAGCTCCTGGAGATCCGTCACCACCACCATTAAGTGCACTAGAACCAGAACCACCCCCTTTCAAGATGGACACCCAACTCAAACCCACTCGATTATCACTGACCATAGGAGAGATTTGAGGTCGTACTACCGGGGTCGGTTGCAAACACGAAGCAATAGCACGAACCAGAGATGAAGAAGACGAATCACCACCATCACCCTCCTTCGAAGAGACACTCAGAGACGGCTTTCTCGGCGCTACCTTGACCTTCACTGGTCTACCCTTCCTGCCCATGGCTAGAAGGGAACAATCGCCCTTATAGAGAGGAAAACTTATTCTTGGTAATTTTTCCTGAAAAAAAAAATATAAAAAATAAAATTGGGAAAAAAATGTACTCAAAGTATATCTATATATCTATTATCTATCTATCTATCTATTACATACAAAAAGCAAGAACAATTTCTCAATGTTGATTTTTGCATCTAATGAACTCTTGAAAATTCTTTTGCTGAGTGATTGACAACTTTTTCTAGTGAATTGTTCGGATGCTTCCCCGTAGTAGTCTACCTTTTTTCCACTCCTTATTTCACGTTTCCTCATTTCACGCTTCCTCATTTCCCTCTTTCAGACTTTCCTCATTCCCCTTCCTCCTTTTTCCATTTCCTTCATCTTTAAGAAAAGTGAACATCAGTCATTGAAGAACAAACATATAAGGTATTCATTTCTTTATTTGCAATAATTTTATATTATAGTTTAACACTTTACCCTTTTTTTTCTTCCTCATTTCACACTTTGGCATTCCCCCTTTTCATGCATTCCTCATTGCTACTATTTTACTATGATTTATTCAATATATTACAAAACAACAATACAACACATCGTCAACAATAGCACATCACCAAGGTTTCTCCGCTGATAGGTGATACCAATTTGGGAAGGGAGGCCAAGTATTCCTTTAGTTGGTTGAAGGGGTCCTCGGCTTCCTCTGTCCATTCAAATTTTGCCTGTTTGAGGGTTTTGAAGAACGGAGAGCATTTATCTGCTGACTTAGACATGAATCTACCCAAGGCCGCGACACAACCGGTTAGTCTTTGAACTTCCTTTACTGAGGTGGGTGACTTCATGTTCATTATCGTCTGGATCTTGTCTGGATTTGCTTCTATGCCCCTTTCATCGACTAGGAAACCGAGACATTTTTCTCCGGTGACCCAAATACACTCTTCTCAGGATTAAGTCACATTTTGTGATTACGGAGGGTTAAAAATGTCTCTCTTAAATCCGCTGCATGTTCTGGAGCTTGCTTGCTTTTTGTGATCATGTTGTCTACATAGACTTCCAGATTTCGCCCTATTTGAAATTGGAAGACTTTGTTTACCATCCTCTAGTACGTGGCCCCAGCATTTTTCAAGCCAAAGGGCATGACCTTATAGCAGTATACTCCGACATTCGTGATGAAGGCCGTGTGAGGTTGATCCTCTGGAGCTAAAGGGATTTGGTGATATCCCACATTAGCGTCCATGAAACTCAGTAGGGCATCGCTCGCCATGGAATCTACCAGTCTATCTATTTTGGAGAGAGGATAGTCGTCTTTATGGCATGCTTTGTTGAGATCTGTGAAGTCGACACACATCCGCCACTTCCCATTTGGCTTTTTTGCCAGAACGACATTAGATAGCCAATAAGAATACTTACACTCTCGGATGAACCCGGCTTTCAGCAATTTCTCGACTTCTGCTTTTGCGGCTTCAATCCTCTCTTTTCCTTAATGGCGCAGCTTTTGTTTAACCGGCTTAAAGCCAGCTTTTATGTCAATCTCTTGGTACATGACATATGGGGGTATTCTCGGCATTTCTTCGACAGAATAAGCAAAGATATCGCGGAACTCGGCTATGGTGGCCATGATATCGCGTCTCTCTGCTTCAGGAAGATTCTTATCTATCATGATTTTCTTCCCTTCAAACACCTCCACCTTCTCATGTTGCTCGGTAGGTTGAGGTTTTGTGGGTATGTTGGTGACGTTTGTGTAGACACTTATGACGGAGGATGGTTCTTCTCTTCGTCATTTGGAAGGAACTTCAGCTATAGCTTCCTATTTGAGATTGTTGACGAGACATTGTCGATCCGTGACTTGATCCCCATTCAATATACCCACCTTGCCATCATCTTGCTCGAATTGGTAGCAACTAGTGTGGGAGAATTGCTGCTTTGAGTTTGTTAATGAGGGGGGGAGTCCCATGATTGCATTGTAGGGGAATTTTAAATCTACCACTGTAAAACGAATGGGCGTGGTTTTGCAGTGATCTCTTTCCCCTACCCGGACTGGGAGTATGATAGTGCCGAGGGGTGTGACTTGATTGCCTCCAAATCCGATCAACAGTTTATCTAGTGGTTGGAGGTGCTTTTCTTCAAACTTCATCTGCCGGAGGCATTCCATGGTGATGAGATCTGCAGTTCTCCCAGTATTTACCAATACCCGCTTCACTTTGATGTGCCCGATTTTAATTGATACCACCAATGGATCATTATGAGGCTGCTGCAATGGCTGGGATGTAGCGGTATCAAATTTCATGACGGGCCTTGTGGAGGTGGTCTTCGGAGGTCCCTTTAGCAAGGTATGAACACTATCCTTGGCAGCGCGGATGGTGGGGTAATTTTTTCGGAAAAACCACCACAAATCATATCGATAATTCCGGGGGTGTTAGAACTTTCCTTTCTAGATTCTTCCCTCCTATGTGATCTCCGCCTTGGTTTCCACTTTCGTCTTTCCGCGTCGTTTCTTGTGTTGTACTCTTTTCTGACCACGAATCGTTCTAACTTCCCTTTGTCAGCGAGTTGATACAAGACGTGTTTAAGTTCGCGACATTGGGCTAAGGTGTGACCATGCTTCTTGTGGTAGTCACACCATAGATTGTAGTTACGACGATCAGAAGGGGTAGAAGTAGGAGGTGGAGCTGGAAACTCGTCTCAGATAGCGAAAAAGATATCCTTTCGATTTCTATTGAACAATGGGTCGTACCTCTATCAAGTAGGTCACGAGTTCTAGGCCCCTCCTCTGTAGCATAGACATGTCTAGATCACGGAGGTCCCACATCAGAAGGGGGATCATGGCGTCGTGGCAAATAATTTCTTTCCCCTCTATGAGGATAGTCTTCTCTATTTTTAGAAGGACGAGGTGGCAGAGGATCTCTCCTTTCTGATTTCCGCTTCTTGGGGTCATGTGCTTGACATATTTTAGAGGCCGTGACATAGCTTTGACATTTTTTCATGGCCTCCGCATACGTCTTCACCTGACTTTCCACCAATTAGAACTTCAGCTTTTGTGTCTTCATGCCGTTGATCAGAGCATTCAACGCCACCGATTCTTCCAACTTTGTAACTTCTAGCACATCTTCAAGGAATTTCTTCAAGTACGAAGATATGGACTCTCCTTGTTGTATTATACTGTGCAAGTGGAAGTTTGATTTTTCTTGTCTTCGAGAGGCCACAAAATGACATAAGAATTTGTCTTTGAGTTGAGCGAAGGTACGAATACTCCCAAGGGGAAAGGAGGTGTACCACGTCAGCGCAACTCCTGAGAGAGTAGTAGGGAAGAATTTGCATAGTAGTGTTGATTCCGCGGTAAATAACAGCATTAGGTTCTTATATGACATTATGTGTTCTTCTGGACAGGTGGTGCCATCAAAGGCCGCCATATTTGGGACTTTGATTTTTGCGGGTTTTGATGTGGCCAAAATTTCAGCGGTAAGTGGGGAGTTTATTAACATAGGGGTCTTTGGAGGACCTCCTTGGTTAAACTCTTCCTGCTGCTCCGCTACCGGGTTCGCGTAGTAGCTAGAATAGGTGAGGGAAGTTTTTCTCCTTTCTTCCCGTTTTCTATCAATCAAGGATTGAACATTTTTGGACGTTTTCTGCCTCTTACTTTCCAATAAGGCGCGGGCATCATAGAAAGCTGTTTTAGATTCCCCTTCTTAGGAGTCTTCTTTGCTGAAGCTTTTGTGTGTTTTTGACATCTCACGCCTCCTCTTGTTCCTCCTATTAGAACGTGACATCCCTGTGTTCTTACTTTGGGATATCAAATGACTTGAGTTATTTTGGAGGGGATTCACTTGTTCTTGAAGGTTTTTTATCTAGTTGGCCATATCATCCATAATTTGCTGCTGAGCAGGATTATTAGCATTTAAGACGGTGCAAAGTTGCTTTGAGAAGGCAGCGGTAAGGTTTTCTGCTTGTATGTCCAGATCACGACGGGTCACGACTTGATTATTAGCCTGACCTGCTGAAGTGTCTGTATCTGTACTATAAACTGTAGCGGTTTGTGTTGGATTTCTTATGGGAGCCATGGCTTTTTGTAATGATCCCCACAGACGGCGCCAAACTGTTTCTGTGTAGAAACTTGAATCGACAAATGATCTTGGAAAAACCTGAGGATGAAGTGTTGTGGAAGTTTAGTTGTCTCTACTTTGTATATGAACGGTTTCGCCTCGTGTTTCTGAGAACCTGCACACAACAAGTTAGCCTTGCCCGGAGGCGATTTCCCGGAAAAACCCCTCCGATGCTTAAGTCAGATCGGAGATCGGAGATCAAATGGTGAACGAGTGGATAATTATGGGAATTATTAGAATGGTGGATGATGAGATGAAAGTGGGGATGGTCACGGGTCCAGGACCCGCCCCAGACCCGCCCCTTTTTTAAGGGTCTGAATCTTATTTTTTGAGACCCATCGGATCCGGGTCGGATCTAGATCTAAAAAATAATTGGCGGGTCCGGGTTCGGGTCCAATATCCGGACCCTGGACCCGCCCCTCGGACCCTTATAAATATTAAATTGTCTATTTTTATTTATCTTCTATGTATGAATTTTGCCCCCAATACTTATTTTCTTTTCATATAATCATAATATATAAAAATAATATATATGCTACTTGCTAAGTGCTAACCCAATTACCCTTATTTCATGGACTCGAACTAGTACTTATAATAGAATTTAAGCGTATATGGGTAACGCTATGCGAGTTTAGATGTTAAATTAATATTAAATATTTTTAAAATACGATAATAACTCTCTTACAAATATACAAAAAATATAATGACTTACAAATGTTTCAAATTTGACAAATCAAAGAGACTTTATTTAGACCCACTAATGACACATTAAGGACCCTAGACCCATCAGATTCGGAGGGTCTGGGTTCGGGTAAGTAAGTAGGGAATTTCTGGTTCTATCTTGTAACTAGACCTGGGAAATCGGTCGGTCGGTCGGGTCATCTTCGGGTCGGATCATTCTCGGGTCGCGTTATTTTCGGGTCGGGTCACTCCGGGTTCCGGATCGGTTCGGATTGACCCGACATGTCATGACTTACAAAATCTTTGAAAAAATATTTTTCATATTTTATTAATTTTGACAGTACCCTTGTCTGTATCTGTATTTTTACCACATGATTCGTACCCGGCCTGCCCCATATCCATAAAAACGGATTAGGTCCTCGGATACAAGGTGGGTCCATTGCCCATCACCACCCCTAATCATGACATATACGATTTTCAAATATAGTTATTATGATGTGTAAAATAACGTCAAATATCTTCTCAATTTTCGTGGGAGTAAAATAGGTGAACGGATTTGTAAGATGCGCGCTTTAGAATAGGGATTGTGTCATCCTTTTTCAGAAATATTCGAAACTATGGTAAAAATGATGTTAAATATCTTCTCAGTTTACATGCGTGATAGATAGATGAATAACTAACACCTTATTCGACTTGTGGGATACCATTTTTATAAGTGTAAATGTTAAATATATATGGATTTGCATGCGAGGAAAATAGGTTTACAACGTCCTTTTTTCAAAGAGAAACGTGTTTGTTTAGATATTGTATCGAGTTTTAAGGTTCAACCTGGAAAAAAATCAAAAATGTTAATAAACTTTGAAAATTAAAATTAAACTTTAAAACTTTTATAAAATTGAGATTTTTATAATAAACTGATAATTGGACCTGTCAAAACGGGTCCATCGGGATGGTTGTTGGTCGGATCATTTTCAGTCGGGTTATTATCGGGTCAGTCATTTTGCGGGTTAAGTCATTTTCGGGTTTTTTCGATCGATTTTCGGATTTATTTTCGGGTCGGATCAAATTTTCCCAGGTTTACTTGTAACTTAACTCCAAATAAATTCAGAAGGGGATATTTATAGTAGGCAATAAGGGGAACATGGGAGAGATGGAAGAGATCATGGGAAGTTATCATAAGGCATCAGGTAATTATTAGTTGGAAACCAAATAATAGGATAATAAAGAGTCAAAGAGCAGTTGACTGCAAAAAAAGAAAGTAAAAGGGGTATGAAAGGAATTTACAATAAATAATTAAATATAGCGCAAATCTTACCATAACAATATTCTAATAACTTAAAGTACAACAATATAATATTTCAGTGTAATTTTTTTTTTGGATTTGCTTCCACTGATATTTGTTAAAATTAGAGTCATTTCTCTAAATAATGTGAATGGAAAAAATATTTCCCATTGTGCATTGAAGGGAAGCTTATTTCCCTGCCTGCTGTCCACGTAGGACAGTCAATGGAAATATTTTTTTTTTCTTTTTTTTTTTAAATATAACCGCTACTTTGAAATGTGGTTTACCATAAAAAGAATAATGAAAACGCTAAATCATCTGGCGGTTTTCTATTGAAGCAAAAGAAAAATAAACTGACCCTAAAATCGCCATGTGAAATGATGGTTTATATATAATATAAAAATATATTATATACAAACCGCCACTTCAAGTAGCGGTTTTAGTGTGTTACTTAAATTAAAAGCAGCAGGTCAGCCGCATGCTCCTCTCTTCTCTTCACTTCTTCCTTTGTGCGATTTACCCTTAACAAAAACAAATTTTACCCTTAATTACTCATACACTCAGTCAATTACTCCAAACATTTACATTGTATTCCTTCATCTTGAATCTTGATTACTTCTTCATCTCATCTACAATTGAAGGTAAATAATTAGCCCTAACTCTTTCTTTTATTTTTGTCAATTTTGTAATTTGACGATTATTATTATGATTGTTGTTGTATTGACTTGTGATGATTTAATTAGTTGTAGCATTATCTTATTTCATATGTTAAGTTTAGATTTTACACCAATGGAGTTGAATTTGAATATTTACTTTGTATGCACATAAGGTGTTTGGTGAAATGCTTGAATGAAGATTTCACTAATTTGCTAGCTTAATTTAATGTGATAGCATATATTTATGTTATTAATTTTTTTAACCTTTAATTGAATGAATTATATATCTTAAATTTTGTATGCCTCTTCAAGTAAGTTAATTAGTCTTATTCATCGATAAATTCATTTATTCATGCTTGTATATCAAAAAGTGTGTGTGGTACTGGTATCATGTTAGTAACATGCTTGTGTGTGCAGAAATGGATCGTTATCCTGTTATAGTGTATTGGGGTGGGGAAATTAGTCATAAGGAGCTCGATTTGATGTATAATGGTGGATTGAATTCTGTAATGTTTAATCATTGTCAACGTACGATGTTTGAGGTGTTTCTTACCGAAGTGTATGATGTTATTGGTTGTGATCGTAACTCTTATGAATTAAAAATGGAGATGAAATATCCTGTGACGGGAAAAAAATGTGTTAGTTCCGATTAGGAATGATGAAAGCATAAGTGCTCTTGCTTATGCGGCCTCCCAAGCCCTTGGAACGGTAATGGAGGTGTATGTTGAATTGGTTCCAAAGTTGGATAATGCGAGGGGAGTCGTGTGTTGCATGGAACTTCCAAAATCGGGTCGTAGTGTACGTTATGACACATTTACAGAGATGTTGACAAACCCAAATTACATGAATGAGCATATAGATGATTTTGCTTCTCCAAATCATTTGGATAGCCAGAATGCCAATGACGTTGACGTGCTAGATCAAGAGGATGAGCACATTGATTCTGATCTAGAAGAAGATGATGAAAAACGAGAAGCTTTAGATGTAGCAATTAGAGATGGTGCTCCATCTCAGGACTGGCTTCGGATCGATGAGGTTGATCAAAGATTGATTGATGCATGGATGACCTGGAATAATGACTGAAAATGGGGACTTTAGGGTAGGGCAAGAGTTTAATTCCCTAGATCACCTTAAGAAGAATGTTAAAGCATGGGCAATATCTAATAGTAGAAACTTTCGGGTAATTGAGTCGGAGCCTACTAAGTATGTTTACAATGTACTAATGAAGAGGAAAAAGGTTGTGAATGGAGGATGCGAGCAATCATGACCGCCACTGGTGCATTTAGATTGTGCATTACAAGGAACATAAACAAGATTGTTCAGGGCATTATAGTGATGATCAGTTGTTAATATTGTAAATACAAAACATGGCTTTGTTATAACATATAAGAGAGCTTGGTTATCCAAAAATAAGGCAATAACTAAAGTCTTTGGGGATTGGGACAAGTCATTTGAGGAGCTTCCAAGGTACTTGCAGGCGCTAATGCAATCGAATAGAGATACAGTGGTGCATTGGGAAGTCAAACCAACAATGGAATCGAACAGAGTCATATTTCCGAGAGTGTTTTGGGCTTTTGGACCATCAATAAAAGGTTTTCCCCATTGTCGACCCCTTATCTGTATAGATGGAACACATTTATATGGAAAGTATAAAGGCACACTTATGATTGTATACGACAATATATTACTAAACGAGATGGGTTATGTGTCATATCTGATCGTCACAAGGGAATTTTGCATGCTATGAACAGGGCTGGAAAAGGTTGGGAAGAGCCATATGCATTCCATCGATTTTGTAAATGACATCTTGCCTCAAAACTGCAGAAGAAGTTCAAGAACATTGCACTAAAAAACCTTTTTGGAAAAGCTTCCGAACAAACAAAGATTCGAAAATATAATTTCTATACGGAATGCCTTAAAGATTATAATGAGGATGCATCAGCGTGGTAGAGATCCTTTGGCAGTGAGGTAATAATATTCAAGTCCTTGTTTAATTTAAATTGGTTAATTACATGCTTCGTTCTCATAACTTCCATTTGTTCACAGCTGGCTTCGAGTACATCTTTCCTGGTCACACTCTCCACATACTCTAGTCTACTACCAAGACTCCCTCGATTAATAAAGGGACGATCATGTGATGTAGTATTTAATAATTTTGTTACTTTTATATCAATTGTGTAAAATTACTAAGCTTATTGATTTCTTTGATAGATGACATGGCAACCAACACGGTGGATAAGATGGATGCTTTGCCTGACATATGTAGAGATAGCCAGGTCATATGGCGTTCCCGCTGTCCCCTAATTTGCTTTGACATCGTGGAGTTCCATCTGTCGGATCGTGTCATGCACCAGTTTGGCTTGGAGCAGCCAATTCCGGATGCTTGTGACACCCAAGCTACACTACATGCCATTGATCGGAGGACTGCCGACAAAAATTTCCTAGTTCGACATCGACCGCACGTAGATGCATGGAATGATCGAGAAAGCGTGATCGTGGAAGGAGAGAACTACACAGGTCAAAGCTTGGGTATGTACATGGCGTGGTATAGGCAGATCACGATATTGCGCATCACAAACCCAACATTTGCACAACCAACATCACACTATCATCCCACTGCTACAATATTGGTATGCTTTCTTTCAACGTTCAAAAATTTTAATTAGTACATGTAATTCTTATATAACTTATTATTCATATGCAGGCTAAGCGCATCAGATCTATGACGCAACACACGAGGCCTCTGTGTTGCCTGATGATGTGGGGTATCGCCTATGTACTCAGACCTTGGGTTCCATCAACACGTCGTTGACGGAGGTCTTAAGTCAGACGGGGTATGATTACCTAATTCCCAACCGTCCCACTACCATTGATGATGTCACGTTGCACACTCCTTCTACTAGAGGTTCTGCTCACAGAGGTAGTTCTTCACGAGGTTCCAGTAGAGGTTCATCAAAAGGATCTGGTCGAGGTCGATCTTTGGGATCTCCGCCATCATCTACAGGCGCTATGTCGCCATTTGTTCCCCCAGGTCCTGTATCCACTTCTCCACATCCATTGCCTCCTAATCGGATCTTGACATGTCATCGTGCTAGTCAGCGACGAGCACCTACTCTTGATGCCATCACAGAAGCTGATGAGTCGGGGAGTCTAGATTACTTGACTTGGAATGTGTATTGAAACTTATGTATCATTTTGGATGGTCGTTTAGTTATGTAAATATATGCGTTCTTTTTGTAATTAATGTGGAATCTTCTTTAACAATGATGAATATGGTGTTCAGAGAATTGGAGTTGGTTGTTAGTTGCTTTGTTATTGAATATGGAGGAGGTTCAATTATTTTAGGAAAAACTACCCGGAATAAGATAACCTTTTGCTTATTTTCCTACAATAATACCAACTTTTGATTAACCATGAATAATATCAACTTATGGGGGTGTTTCCCTAGAATATACCTAACATGTCAAAAATTAAAATGTAGGTGATTATATGACCAAAAAATTTTGTAAAAGTAGTTAATAAACTAAAGTTGGTATTATTTAGGAAAAAACACCCCAAAGTTGGTATTATTCATGGTTAATCAAAAGTTTGTATTATTATGGGGAAATTAACAAAATGTTGTATTATTCACGGTAATTTTTTCATTATTTTATTGTAGGTTATGAAGATTTAATGAACAAAAACATATAAAAAAAAAATTACTGCAAGCCAAACCGCCATTTCATGTAGCGGTTCTTGTTTAAGGTAAAACCGCTTTCTTAAGTGGCGGTTTAATAAAAGCAAAAAAAACTTACTCAGGTAAAACCGCCATCTCAGGTGGCGGTTTTGCTTTTACACAAATTTTTTAAAAATCTTACTAGTAAACCTCTACAACACAAAGCGTTTTTTACCATTAATAGTAAACCGCTTTTTTACGTATCGGTTTTATATCAAAGCAGTTAAAAAAGAGACCGTCCTACGTGGACGGTATCCATGAAAATAAGTTTGCCTGCTACGTAAGTTTGGAAATACTTTGTTCCTACGTATAAAATCTGCCTAAAAAATAATGGCCAAATTTAAGAAAAAGGGTTTTTTTATTGTATTAAAAATTAAAATAATAAACAATTATTGTGATATGAATTAATGATTGCTACACTCACTACAGATACAACTTTTTCCAATAAAAAAATCTCCCTACATTCCAAACTAGTAACACTTTAGGAGTAAAAAATCCCATATTCATAATCCAATCAGTACCGTTTATTCTTCCGTGTACCGCGTTGTTAAAAAATCAACGCTCCAAAACGCACTTCTCTTACCTATAAACGCATTCCTTCTCTCTCTTGTTTTTTCAGTGAACAAGAAGGGAAAAAACACCAATATCAAAAATTAAGCAAAAAATGCTACTAAGAAGTTCATCAACACCATTGTTGAACTCATGGACTCCGAATAACACTACATCTGGAGCATCCACTTCTACAAATTCTTCACCCGAACCCAACAAATTCACTCTTTCTTTAACGACGTCGTTTTGTTCTAAAACTAAACTTATGCGAGCTTCTTCTGAGTCGGACCTACATCGTCTTAGTGCCGTATTACCCAAGTCAAATCCATTCAGGTCGGATTATGGGTTAGAATCTGGGTCTGGGTCTGGGTCTGGGTCTGGGTCGCGTTCAAGGTTGTTGACGAATATTGGGTTGGGTTTGAGAGAAAAAGTTGTTGAGGAAGAAGAGGAGTGTGATGTAGAGGAGCTGAGTTGTGAAGGATCCGATGGTATTGGTGGTGGATTTGATGGTGGACATGGGTTTGGATTTGGGTTCGGGTTTGGTGGTTGGGATTCGAATAATGGAAGTGATGGTGAAACTACTGATTTGTATTATCAGAAAATGATTGAAGCTAATCCTGGAAATTCTCTTCTTTTGAGTAATTATGCAAAATTCTTGAAAGAGGTAATTTTTTCTTTTTGTTTTTAAAATTCTGCAATAGTTTATCTTTACAGAAATACTTCTTTTATATACTTGAGGGTTTTAATCAAAGTTCTGGATATTCAAACGAAATTATGAGTTATTTGAGAAAAATTACAAGTAGATTTGATTGGAATATGATTTAAGTTTCTTCAACTATAATGATATGAAAAATGAGAACTAGTTGAGTTTGTGTATTGAATAAAGAAAGTCTCTTTTAGCTTAATTGATTGTTAAAGTTGACCAATCAACTAAAATATTTTGGAAATAAATAACCCATGTATTGGAAAAATTAGTGAGAAGTTGATTTATTTATAAGTTTGTTAGGCTAGTACTCCTATAATCAATTGGTTTTAGGATGAAACTTCGTCCGATTTGTGTGCAGCTAATTTTTCTCTTATGCGGGTCTTAGTGCGTACAAGCCCCATAACAATTTCTCATAGTGTCAATTTTGAAAAAAAATTGTTGATATGTGCGGTGCGGGTTTCAAAAGAATGACGTTCTTGCCCAATTTAAAAATAAGCTCATATGCGAGGGTGGGTGGGTGGGGTAGTGTTGGAAAAAATACCTAACATGTGATCCAACATCGAAGAGATAAGTTGGCTAACATATGCGCTTAATTAATGGACTTGGACTAAAACTGTTACCGATTAGTTTTAGATTTTTACGATGTAATTTCATTGAACTTGTGTGTAGTCAATTGTCTTTTTATGTTGTGCAGTCAATTCTCTTTTTTACGCTGTCTCGAGTAAAAGCTCAAATTTATGAAAATATGGGTTTTTGATTCCTATGATTGGGTAAAACGCATTTTCTTCTTTTGTCTAAAAAATTTATCTTGTTAGTAAAAGTATTGATCCAAGAAGCATCAATTGAACATCTATTAGAGCCGCATATGGATCAGTTTTGTTTTGACTTAACACTTTGATCTACGAAGTGGTTCTGGCTTTGTATGTAAATTGACAATCCAATCAAACATTATAACTACTTGTCTCCATTGAAATGATTAGATGAATAAATTATAAGGTTGTTGAGTTAGTGATTTATATGCAAACAGGTTCGAGGCGATTATGTTAAAGCCGAAGAGTATTATGGGAGAGCAATACTTGCAAATCCGGGTGATGGAAACGTGTTATCTCTCTATGCTGATTTGATTTGGAAAACTCACAAAGACTCTTCAAGAGCCGAGACTTACTTTGATCAAGCTGTCAAAGCAGCTCCTGATGACTGGTCAGCCTCCATTTTTCAACTTCTATAATTGTGTCTCAAGTCAGATGTTTTGAGTCGGACCATTTCTGAATTTTATGTCTGATTTTGATTGTGCAGTTACGTTCAAGCATCATACGCACACTTCCTTTGGGATGCCGATGAAGAGGAAGACGAGGAAGATACAATTATGTCAAGCAGTCCGATGCCAAGCATTGCTCCTCTTCCGCCTCCTTTAAGTGCTGCTTCTTAAGGAATATTTTACCCTGTCTTGTATAGTTATAACTCTACTATTCAGCCCTTGTGTACAAGCCCTGTTTAACTAAAAATAACTACATATAGTCTGGTTGACCTTATTAACCCATACTTGTAGGTTCTTCTCTCCTTTGTGCCACTGCTAACTTAAATTTTGTAAACGTTACTTGTGATGTACTCCCTCTATTCCACTGAAAAACATATTTACTTTTGGATACTATTCACTTATTACGCTTAATTTGTTTATTTTATTATTAATCTATAATTTTTAACATATTCAAGTGAGATCTTGTTTGATTCATCTCAATCAATGTTGTCAAAATCGCGATTCAAATCGTAGAATCATATGATTTTACGATTCAAATACACAATAACGATTTAAATCGTCAATAACACTATGTTTGGATAGCAAATTAGGAGAGAAAAGAAAGAAAAGAAAGGGGAAGAAAATGAAGGGAAATACTCCATTGTTTGTATAGGAGGGAAGGGAATGGAAAATAAAGGAATTTCATTTTCCTTCCAAATCTTTCCTCTTATGGAGAGATTTGGATGTTAACAAAATGAAGAGACTTAATCCCTCCAAATCCCTTTCCTCCAAATCTTCTCCCTTCCTTTTTGCTATCTAAACAAGAGATTCCCCATCCCTTGAAATCCTTTTTTTTCCCTCCATTCCCCTCAATCCAAACAAGGCCTAAAATCGAAATCAATTAGAATCTTTAGAATCGTAGAATTGTAACTAGAATCGGTAACGATTCTATCGATTCTATACGATTCTAATACTTCTCCACAAAATGCTAAATTAAGTTTTAGCCCACTCAATCAACTATATTCCTAGACAATAATTGCTATGTTTTTTGTGTTTTGATAATTAAATTGAGACTATGGACCATAATATGTCAGTTTTATGAACAAAACACGTATGAGTTGGGCCTCTTAGTTTTTGAGCAAAACTTTTTGCGACCATCGAACTATTTTTTTTATCTAAATTGTCATAAGAGACTTGGCTTCATTTGGTGTTACCAACTTATTGATAAATGAACTGGTGTTGAAATTGATAATATTTGCATTATTAATTGTGAAAATTATTGAGTTATTTCAGTTGGTGTTATAAAATTATTAGGGCTTTGAAAGTGATACTATATAATGTGGCTTTGATAAAACTCTTATATGATCAGATCTCTCTGCTTAGTGATGCTTAATCTATTAAGGCTCATTGTTACTGTATCTATTTGTTGTTAAGATTCTATTAAAATATTGACTATATAATTATTGTATATCTTATTTCACTAACTTAAAAGTGGACATAGTATGACGTCAATTGGTGGAAAGAATTACTCGTGGTATGTGGGGACATTATGAGCCACCACGGGGGTATGCATACTTAACCATAGGCACCGAAGTAAGGCGAGTGTCTATGGTAAAGACTTGCTTAGGGGTTAGCTCCCCTAATGTATTGTCTCATCTACGAAGTTTGGAGTTGAACCGAAAGTATGGCTGGAAAGGTACAGCAGCATGGCTGATTAACATTTTCGAGATAATTATAAATTATAAAAGCGAAACAGAAACTTACTTCGACAACTGGTAGTAATTAAATCTTTCTTTTGTTATATTTAATTAAATGACATGTGATGTTTTGCTGACGTGTACCTTTGGTCTTAACGATCCTGTGATGGTGTTGTTTCCTTTTTGGGTAAATGACTAGCAGTAAGTTTAGTTGCAGGTCTGGGAAGTGAATACTGTCATTTGAAAAAAATAACCTGTTAGGGTACAGAACCCATGTTATGGAGTTTTATTTTGTCTTAGGGATATTTGGTTTTTAAGAGGCGTTTACGTTCTCGAGTTGTAATAAGTAGACTTGGACTTTACGATCTTATCCGCTGTTAGAATTTCCTTATATCCAAGTAGTTTAAAATAACTTAAGTAGAACTCGATCCGCAAGTTTTGTTCATTAATCAAATCCGTTTTAAAACCACCTTTCTGACATCCTGTTTGACTCGGACTGTATTTAATTTCTTTTAAAAAGTCATTTTCTCTTTCAAAACAGCCCGAGTTTTACCGGGATGTTACAAGATGTTTACGAAGATATGTTGAGGACATTGACTTAAAATGTTTTTGAGTTTCATGAAGAGACGCATTCTATTATTAGAAACATCAAGAGACAAATAGGTCAAATTTCTGAAGCAGTGGGTAAGTTAGAAGCCAGAAATGCTGATAAGCTACTTTTACGAACCGAGATCAATCCTAAAGTTAATGTTAATGCCTTGAGATTAAGGAGTGATAAAGAATTAAAAGCTAGAGACATAAAGCTAAAGGAAGAAATAGTGGTTCAAGATCCATTTCCAAATGATTTTGAACCAACATCTACACCAAAGCAAGATCTATATTTTTTAAAGAACTATGCAACGGAAAATTAGATTAACTTATGTTGTTACTAGTTTCTTTAGATTTATTTATGTAACCATTCCCATTGTAGTATTATTTTTTTTGTTATTAATATTTTAGATTAATTTACGCGATTTATTTTACTCATAATTAGTTAGGTAATTAATTTATTTATCTCAATTTGCTCAAGATTCATGAATAATAGTTTAGTTTAGGCTAAAAAATTAGATGAAAGTTCTTGAATAAAATGCTATTTTTCATGCTTGGATTGATATAAATTGCATCAAGTGAATGATTAAATGCGTTTATTAAATATCCAATCTAACTAACCACATTAGAGTCTTTCTCTCTCTCTTCCTGAGAATTCTCTACGAGTGTTCTCCGTCCCTCTTTTTTTAGGTTCTTGTCTCCTTCTAAGAGTAAGAGTGTGGTTTTGTATCACGTTTTTTAGTCTGTATTTTTTTTCTCTTTTGTTTTTGAGTTATGGAAATCATTGTTTCCTTATTTCTTTGGGCGTTATGGCGGATAAACCCGTTTTTGAATCCAAGAATGGGTATGAGAAGTCCTCTAGGCCTCCTTTAGTGCAGAAAGATAATAATGGTGATGTTGTGTTTTGATATTGATAATGTAGTTGAATGGACTGAGGGTGGGGAGGAAGAAGAAGTGGAAAATGATCTGGTTGCTCTTGGCCTCATTGGTAGTATTTGGATGAATAGAAACCCCAGCCCAACAACTTTTTATCTCCACAATGAAAGGAATATGGTCTATGAAAAAATGGCGTAGAGATTGTTAACATCAGACGTAATCTATATCAAATCCGATTTTTCCATTGGCGTGATAAGAACAAAATTTTAGAGGGACGACCTTGACATTTTGATAAGTATATGTTGCGCTTGGAGGAGATGGTTAAGGCGATTAAACCGTGAGATTTTTCTCTTTTTCATTTACCTATGTGGGCGAGATTTTATGATATTCCCTTCAAAGGACGTGGTAACGAGGAGAATGCGAGAGTTTTTGGCAACAAGATAGGTATCTTCATGGAGATGGCGAAATCTAGTGGATATAGCATTGAGAAGTCTTTGTGTATTCGAGTCAAGATTGATGTTTGTAAGCCTCTTCGAGATAACATTCAATTAAAGATTCGGGATGGTAAAATTTGTACGATTCTGATTAAATACGAACGTTTATCGATGATATGTTTTTATTGTGGACATTTGGGTCACGGTTCGAATTATTGTGTTGAAATTAGTGGAGATTGTACGCCGAAAAGAAAGTTTGGACCATCTCTTCATGCGTCTCCATGGAAATTGTTTAAAGAAGAAACTTCTAATTCTCGGGAAGTTCAAGATGTAGGCAAAGGACTGTTTTATGATCGTAAAATCTTGATCACCAAGGAGTATGATCATGAACGGCAAATGGAGGGTAGGAAGCTAGTTGATGAGGTTGCTGAATTTTTTAATAAAGTCTCTTTAGATCATGGTGATGGTAATTGTCAGGATGTTAGAAAAATGGTCTTAGAGGACAAGCATGATCAAGTAGCTGATGGGCTTTTGAATGAAGTTTCCTGTGCTGAAGGAATTGGTACAGCTCGTGTTTTGTTGGGGTCCGATAATGTGGTGGATGTTCAATCAAGCTTTAGTGGAGTGCGGATCTTGGATAATGGCCCGGTTGATGAAAATGATGGTTTTGGTTTTTTGACTCCTAGGGCTGATGCAATGGACCAACATATTAAAACTCGAAGATGGCGGAGTCCTGCTCGTCATAATGAATTAACAAAACGGATGGAACAGTTTCAGGAAGAATGCATGCGAAAACGTAAAACTTGGACTTGGCTTGATTTTGACTATCCGCTTGGGTTTTAAAATAATAGTTAGAAGAGGCGCATCGATAATATGGAGATTGAGGAGGCGTGAGTGCAGGAGTCTATTGTGACGGGTCCCACTAATTGGACCCTCGCTAATCAATGACAATGAGTGCCTTGTTATTTAGGAACTGTCACGGGTTAGGGAGTCCTGAGGCAGTTTGTAGTCTTGCAGACCTTGTCCGTACTCATTCTTTGGATCTTATTTTTCTTTGTGAAACAAAAAGGTGGGAGTCTGAAATGAGAAAGATCCAGTGGAAACTGAATTTCGAGAATGGCGATTGGGTAGAAGCGAATGGTCGGTCGGGTGGTGTGGCTCTTCTTTGGACTAATAATGTTGACTTGAGGATTAGAGCGCGGGGGGATCGTTTCATTGATTTCGAGGTTACTAGCAGTTCAGGGATAGATGGAGAGGCACGGGCATTTACGATTGGTCGGATACAGGGCAAAAATGGAGAACTTGGGAGATGATAAAGGATCTTGATAATATTCCAAGGATGTCGTGGATATTAACGGGGGACTTTAACAAAGTTTTATTTGAGACCGAGAAGAACGGTGGTAATGCTTGTGATTTGACTTCAGTTCAGGGCTTTCGAGACGTCATTGAGGCTTGTGGTTTGAAGGACATGGGTTGTTCGAGTTATAAATTTACTTGGTCGAATAAGCGCGGGGACAATTTTTTCCAGGAGCGATTGGATAGGGCGTTTGCTTCGAAGGATTGGCTAGACCTTTTTCCTTCATTTTCAGTTCATAATATTGTTCGGGATTCGTCTGATCACCTTCCCCTTGTTAAAGCTTGTAAAGATACGGGGGTGTGGATTGCAGTTTTCGTTGGGACTCTCGGCCCTTTAAATTTGAACCCAAATGGCTTAATGTGGAGGAATTTAAGGAGGTTGTGGTGCGGGCTTGGCTTATGGCACGTAAAAGCAATTTGGGGTCGTGGTCGGATAAAGTTCTTCATTGCGGTGATTTTCTTGACACGTGGGGGAAACACACTTTTAAAAATATCCATAAAAGGCTCTGATGGTTGATTAAGAGGCTAAAGCATCTTCGTTGGTTGGATCAAACTGTCCATGTGATGGAGATTTGGTCTATTCGCAAAAAGATTGAAACTGAGTTGTGGCAGCGTTGTAGACCTTTCGTGCTTAGGGATGGGGATAAAAATAGTCACAAGAAGAAAAAAATTGAGTCATTACTTGATGCTAATAGGATTGTTCGGATGGATCAAGAAGAGTTATCTGTCGTGCGTAGCTACTATGCTGACATGTTTACTTCTTCGAGACCTCCTATTCATATGAGTAGTTTTGATAGCATTAGTCTTCGGTTAACTGATGATATGCACTCTATTCTGTTGAAGCCGTACGTGAAGGAGGAAGTAGTGGAAGAATTGAAAGGAATGCACCTAGGTAAATCTCCGAGTCCGGATGGCTTTCCAGCTATGTTTTATAACAAGTTTTGGGATGTTATTGGATCTAATGTCTGTGACTTGGTTCTTCGTTTTTTAAATCATGGGGGTATGCCGGAGAGAATTAATGAAACTCATGTTTTGCTGATTCCTAAAGTTAAGAAGCCTAAGGAGATGAAAGATTTGCGTTCGATTAGCTTATGCAATATTTCTTATAAGTTGATTTCAAAGGTGTTGGCTAATAGATTGAAGTTTATTCTCTCGGACATTATTGATGATGATCAGAGTGCCTTTATTCCAGGGAGACTTATTACGGACAATGCCTTACACGCTTCAGAGGTCTTCCATTTCATGAAAACAAGCTTGGCTCGCAAAAGAGGATTCATGGTTCTTAAGATTTACATGAGTAAAGCTTATGATCGCGTTGAGTGGGACTATTAACGTGGAGTTATAATTGCTATAGGCCAGACTTACGGGTCTCCCGAGTGATGGAGTGTGTGGTTTCGGTTTCTTACTCCTTCTTAGTCAATGGTCAGCTCACCAGTTCTCTGACCCCTCAAAGAGGAATTCGCCAAGGGGATCCTTTTTCTCCTTATTTGTTTCTTCTATGTGTGGAAGGTTTAGGGTCTCTCTTTAAACAAGCTTACTAGCGGCAGATGTTGGGTGGTATTCGTATTTCTCGTGATGCGCCTACTATTTTCCATTTATTATTCGCTGACGACAATATCATCTTTACCCATGCCTTGGTTCAAGAAGCTATTACTATTTGGTACATTTTAAGGGATTATGAAGCTTTATCTGGGCAAAAAGTGAATTCGGAGAAGTGCAAAATCTCTTTTAGTCGTAAGCTCGAGATTGGGATTCGTCACTCAATTAATAATTCTTTGGGCTTTACGGAAGTCAAGATGCATTGAAAAGACTTACAGCTCCCGTAACTGTTTGACAAGCCGAAAAGAATCTCCTTTGCGGCCATTCGTGACAGAGTTTGGAAGAAATTGCAAGGGTGGAAGGAAAAGTTGCTTTCGAGAGATGAGAAGGAAGTATTGATCAAAGTTGTGGTTCAGGCAATTCCTTCATATGCGATGAGTTGTTTTAAGCTCTCGACGGGTCTTTGTCATAATTTATGTAGTTTTATTCGCGGATTCTGGTGGGGTATTTCCAAAGGAAAGAGGGGAATTTTTTGGATGGCGTGGGACCATCTTTATCACCCTAAGGATGAGGGTGGTTTAGGCTTTCGTGATTTTGAGATTTTAACCTTCCCATGCTAGGGAAGCAAATTTGGCGTTTCCACCTTCGCTAGAATTCTCTCCTTGCTCGTACTCTTAAAGGAGGTATTTCCCAAATTGTGATATATGGAACGCTAAAGTTTTTCATTATGGGTGGCGTAGTATATGGGGCGCTTGTAAGTTGTTGGTGAACGGTGCTCGATGAAAGATTGGTAATGGGAAACGAATTAGAGTTTGGGGAGATACGTGGCTTCCCGGGCCAGGTACTGGGTGTGTGATTACTCTGTGTACTAGTATAGGCGAAGAGCTGACTCTATACAACTTTCTTGATCCGGCTAAGCGCGAGTGGCGAATAGATAAGGTTGAGTCTTCTTTTCTTCGTTTTGAGGCAAGGACAATGCTTAGCATCCCTTTCAAAGTTAGTAATTCTGAAGATAAGTTGTGTTGGCCTCATAGCAAGGATGGTATACTCCATGTTAAGGACGTTTATGGCTTGAGTTTAAAGTCGATCGACGGTGCCTCTTGTTTAAAAGGTCCGAATGCAATTGGAAAAAGCTTTGGAAGTTGAAAGTTCCTCCTAAAGTCTGTGATTTTATGTGGAGAGTTTGTTAGGATATTATTCCACATGGGATGAATTTGGCTCGGAAGGGTGTCTCAGAGTTTATTCATTGTAAAAGATGTGGTGGTGAGGAGTCCTTACTTCATGTGTTGAGGGATTGTCCTTTGGCGAAGGACGCTTGGGCAGTTGGCCATATTCCTTTTCCTAGTGGTGCTGTGGCTTCTTTCAGATTATTGTGGATTTCATTTGGTGTTCTTTTGGGGTCTCTGAAATTGAAAAATTGGTCATCATATGCTGGCGAATTTGGAAGTCCAAGAGCATCATAATTTTTGAGAATATTAATATTCTGCCCCATCTTTGTGTTGGAAAAGCTATGGATTGGATCAAAGAATATCACAATGCGTTATCATTAAATCTTCCTTCCTCTAACCCTCTCGTTCCCAGGCACACTGGTGTGATGTGGTCCTCCTTGTGGTGTTATTAAGCTGAATTTTGATGGTGCGTGTGGTGGTTAGGGAGACAAGCTGGGATTGGGTTTCGTGGCTCGTGATCGGAATGGTAAGTTTTTAATGGTTGGATCAAAGTCAGTGTTCTTTGAAGGTTCTGTTGATGATGTCGAGATCAGAGCTTTGTCTTGGGCTATGTCAGTGGCTAAGGATCATGGGTGGAATCTAAGAGTGTTTAAAAGTACCCGACCCATCTGACCAGCCGATCCGTCGACCCACCTCATAAATGGTGGGTTAAAATATAAAAATATTTGAAAATTCCAGGTCGGGTACCCGACCCGCCTTAACCGGGTCGGGTCATGGGTCGATTTCTAATTGATCTTGGTACCCGTCAATGACTCGTTTAATAGTTACTCCATATATATACAAGACCAAGCAAGAAGCATCCGTTTCTTTCTACCATTCCTTAGTGTTTTCATCTCAAACTGATGATTTTCTAGAGTGTGGCTTTTCCTTTGACTCCTTTTCTGCCGCAGATATTAGCTTTTCGTTTGCTTGTTTTTGTATCGGTGGTTTCCCTGAGTGTTGATAATCCATAAATTATTTATCTGCTGATGATTTTCCAGAGTTTTGCTTATCCTTTTTTGTCGCAAATATTAGCTTTTCGTTTTGTTATTTTGTATTGAATTTACGTTTGTTTGTTATTCGAGTTTTAGATTTTCGTCTTGTTATTTAACATGATTTTCGTTTTGTTATTCTAGTTTTTTTTTTACATTTAACATGATTCATCAAAAAAATAAATATCGGGTACTCGTGTCCCGACCCGTATTATCCGGGTACCCGAAAATCGGGTATCCGCATTAAATGGGCCGGGACACGAGCCGTTAAAAAAGGTACCCGATAATGAACACCCCTAGTGGAATCATGTAATCTTTGAAGGTGATTGTAAAGATATTATTGCTGCTGGTGTGCTAGCTAAAGTAGGAGCTTCCATATCCAAGTTTTTGTGGATAATTGCATTCTTTGTAGCAAGCAATTTAGCTCTTGTTCTTTTCTTTTTTGTTATCGAGAATGTAATAATGTAGTTCATAGGCTAGATGGGTTGTGGAGCGGAATGCCCCGAACTAGTTAAAGGACGCTTTGTATTTCGATTTGATTTATCTAAGTCTTAGCTTTCCTTTTCTTAAAAAAAAGGAAAAATGCTTTTATTAAATATTTGAATGCTAAATAAATAGTGTTGGCCACCTAAAAGATCTAGTATTAAAATTTAATATTAAGTTGTCAATACTTATTTAATAAATTAATATTCCACCCTTACGATTGTAATCCAATTATATTACTGGAGTAGATAATTAAGTTAGGTAAGTTGATGAAATTGAATTCATAGGAATGTTTAGCATTAGTTAAATAAGTCGATAGTCTCCGTGCGATGCACGACTTTATTAAATTTATCGACATATTTGTATCACTTAAAAAATTAAAATTTTAAGAAATAAATTTTAAATTATTGTTATATCTCATTTCACTCTGAATAGTTGTATACATTACATACATTGTTTTATTATTTTGACTTGCATGAGTTAAACCTCTCTGAGAGCTTAACTAAGGATATGGGTAGTTGGAGGCGTCTTATCTAGGTTTTAGACTCTGGTTTTTCTTCTTAGAGTCTATTTTAGTTTTCTTGCTTTATTGTTTTGCCCTCGTTTCTTGTATTCTTATTAGTATTTTTTGGTTTTAATATCTTTTGTTTTTACTTATTTATTGTATTCTTTTATGCGTTATATTTATCTCTCAAGTAGCAGGAATATGTTTTTATCTTCCTCGAGCCGAGAGACTCCTTTTGGTCGCGCTCTCCTATATGGGTATGAGATGTCATCATGCTTCCCTCCCCAGACCCTGTCTATAGTTTTCTATGTGTGGGATACACTGGGTAGGATGATGATGATGATGATGATGATGATGATGACGACGACGACGATGATGATGATTGCATACATTGTTTGATTTGTATCATACTTTGCATTTTGCACGTAGATGATTATGAAATTTTAGTTATAGATTTAACATAAATATTTATGTAAAATTATTTTCTTAAAGTTTAAAAAGATAATTTTGTTTGTCATAAAAATATAAGTGACTCGTATAAAAATAGTCACAACCTAAATCACATTAGACTTATGCATTGCATTTAAGCAACCAATTTTAATGTCGTATTAATAAAAAAACCATCATAAAACTATATTATCTTTTAATCAACTTAAAATATCTTATACACTTAAATAATATTCATTTAATAAATTAAATTGATAAGATTTTATAAATAATTGAAAAAAAATGAAATAAATGATATGGTTTATAAATACATAAATGATATGACCTAAAAAGTATAAAATCAATAATATGGATAACATTATAGTCATAGTTAGAAAGTAACAAGGTCAAAGATATAAATATTAGTCATAAAAACAATGACATTATCATTGAGTTTTAAAAGAAATTTTTTTGTTGAGGTTGTGACACGTAAGCAATATTAAATAGTAATGAAGTCGGCGTGTTTTGTTATGAATGTATTTAAGAAAGTGATGGAATGATAATTTGACAAGAAATATGAGTAATTTTTCCTGATTTTTAAAGTTTTCCACCCTTTTCATTTTATCACCACCCCTATTTAAAATTAATTAATTAAAATGACGAAAATGCTGAAACAATTGCAGAAATTAATTTCATTTTAATTACGAATTTAACGTCTAAATATTTTAATTAGTGATGGTTGTAATTAAAAAAAATTACGATGATTGGAAACTTGTCCACTCGTAACGTAGTAATGAAGTATAACAAGTAAGGTAAACTTTGGAGGTAAAAACTTAAAGTTGAGCAACTACCCGTAACGTTTCAGGATAATTATAATACTTACCCGAAAAATTTATTTACCCATGTTGAGAATAAATTAAATATTTATACACATATACAAGTGATTTTTAAACATGAAGTACAAGTTAGATAACTTGTTACATGTACAACAATTTTTACCCAAACTTTAAACTATCTTAGACAAATCTTTCTTACACCATAATAATAGACCCAATTAAGGACAAAAACCACCTCAAATCAGCCCCAAATATCAGCCCATACGGCTGTCCCTTACCCCCTTTTTAGCTCTTTGTACACTTACATACTCAAACAAATTGTTCTATTCAAAACTCTTTTGTTTTACCCAAAGCTTGTGCATCATTACAAGTATGCAAGAGGCAATTATTAGAAACAAATAAACTTCATTTTCAGACCATTTTATTTAGTCAAAATCCCCAACAAGTTGCTCCCAAATTCATCCAAGAACAAACACTAGGATCCTTAAAAGTTTCAACTACTAAAACACCTTCTTTTCTCATCAAATCTTCTTCAAAAATCTATCTAAAAGTTTTGAAAATTTATGTTTATAAATTCAAATCTTCCATAAAAATAATCTTCATCTCAAGAGCTTTCCATAGACACCAAACTTGAAGAAATTCATCAAAAATAGAGTAAGTTATGCTTATTCCTTTATTTCACTAGTTTTGTTATAACTTGTTCATGTGAAATTCTTTTTACATGAAATCTTTATATAAACTAAGATTATTATAAATGTGTATTTTATCATAATAACTAAGAAAAATAATCTCTTAAGAAAGCCTAGAAATTTAGGTTAAAAGAAGGAAATTTGGAACATTTTTCTTCCATCAACTTACAATCTTCTATTTGTGTTTCCTAGCCAAAAACTCTCAAGTTGTGGGACTTGTTCAACAAGTATTGCTCAACACTAATCAATCTCCAAAAGTAACAAAATATCAAACAGTAAGTAAATCTAACAATCTTTAGTTAGAAATCAAAAGTCATTATGTTACATAAAAAGATCTAAAATAATGTTATTTTTTAATTCTTTAAAAATAATTGTAGCAAAGGAGTTGGATCTTAGTCATCGGGAAGCTATACCAAAGGTTAAGAAGTACTTTTAGAGCTAAGGATCGAGGTATGTCACATGGGGTGATTTTTAAAAGATTTTAGAACAAGTTGAAAATTTTTTGTATAAATTTGTTTTTAAAAAAATGGAATTCCCAAAGAGAAGTTCTTATATCTTGAAAAATGATGTCCAAATGATAATTTTGAGTTACATGTATTATTATTGCGGGCATCATCATCATCATCATCATCCAACCCAGTGTATCCCGCTCATAGAAAACTATGGGCAGGGTCTAGGGAGGGATAGACGGCGGCCACTCATACCCATACAGAAGAGCGCGACCAAACAGAGTCCCCCGGCTCACGGAAGATAGAGATAACGTGCCAGCCACTTGAGAGATAAAAACAACGCATAAACAAATCCACGAGAAAGGCAGAAAACAAAATTAGGACATAGAAACAAAGGGAAACTAAAACAACAAAAGACGTGGTCAAGCAAGAACTCAAGAGCCAGAAACGACTCTACGAAGTAAAACCATGGTCTGAGACCTGTATGCGACGCCTCCAACAACCCCTATCCCTAGTCAGGTCCTCAGAGAGGTTTAACTCATGCATGTCCGCTTTAATTTGCCCTTCCCATGTTCTCTTAGGTCTTCCACGACTCCTTTTACCCTCTACTATAATGCTTTCGACTCTCCTCACAGGGGCATCGAAAGTTTTTCTCTTCACATGTCCATACCACCTTAGTTTACCTTCGCGCATTTTACCAGAAATAGGGGCAACCCCCAGATTGACTCGAATCTCTTGGTTCCTAATCCGATCCATCAAAGTGTGTCCGCTCATCCACCTTAGCATACGCATTTCTGTGACTTCCATCTTATGTTCAAAGATCTTCTTAACAGGCCAACATTCTGTCCCATATAACAAAGCAGGTATGATCGCCACCTGGTAAAATTTTCCCTTCAGCTTCCCTAGGATCATCCTATCACACAGCACCGCGGTGGCCGCTCGCCATTTGAGCCATCTCGCCTGTATACGGTGATCTACATCTCCGTCAATCTCCCCATCCCTTTGAATAATCGACCCCAAATACTTGAACTTCTTCGTAGACTTGATGGTTTCTTCCCCGATGGACACCTCTGGCTCCTCTATCTGCGGCGTCCCACTAAAGTCACACCGCAAATACTCGGTCTTTGTACGACTAATGCGCAAACCTTTACCTTCTAGAACTTCCCTCCATTCATCCAATTTGTTATTTATCTCCTCTTTACTTTCTGCTACCAGCACGATATCGTCCGCAAAAAGCATGCACCACGGTACCGTCTCCCAGATAGATTTGGAGATCTCATCCATAATGACCGCAAAAATAAAGGGACTTAGAGTCGATCCCTAGTGGAGTCCTACTTTAACCGGAAAAGGCTCTGTTAACCCTACCGGTGTTTGGATGTTATTCGATACATTGTCGTACATATCCTTTATAGCCTCAATGTACATTGGAGAAACACCCTCAGTCTTGAGGCTATCCCAAATGATGCCCCTTGGTATGCTATCATATGCTTTCTCCAAGTCTATAAACACCATATGTAGATCCTTCTTCCGCTCTCTATATTTTTCCATCAGGCTCCTCAAAATATGTATTGCCTCGATGGTCGACTGCCCTGACATAAAACCAAATTGGTTCTCCCTAATCACCGCTTCTTGCCTAATTCTCTTCTCTATCACTCTCTCTCACAATTTCATGGTGTAGCTTAGGAGTTTGATACCTCTATAGTTCTCACACATCTGCGCATCTCCTTTGTTCTTATACAGAGGTATTAGTGTACTGCTCCTCCATTCTTCTGGCATCTTATATGTCTTCAGGATAACGTTGAAGAGGTTAGTCAGCCAGCGAATGCCCCCTTCTCCCAGACCTCTCCACACCTCTATTGGGATGTTATCTGGCCCGACTGCTTTTGCTCTCCCCATCTTTTTGAGAGCTTCTTTTACTTCCTCGGGGGTGATTACACACGTTGACCTACCATCGCTTGGTCTTCGGGCATCTAGAAAAAAGCTATCATCCTCCCTTGGCCCCCTAGACTCATTGAGGAGGAGCGAAAAATATTGACGCCATTTGGTTTTAATGTCCTCTTGTCTCAGGAGAACTCGACCTCTCTCATCCTTGATGTATTTCATAGCCTCTAGATCTTGCCGCTGGTTTGACTGAGTTCTAGACAACTTAAAAATATCCTTCTCCCCCTCTTTTGTATCGAGCTTTCGATAGAAGTCCTCATACGCACAATTTTTTGCCTCTATGACCGCTTTCTTTGCCGCCCGCTTTGCTTCTTTGTAGGCTTCCCTCTTTTCTGTCCTAACCGCATCCTCTGTGCATGACATAAGCTCCCTAAAACTCTTGATTTACACTACTTTGTGAAAGGTGTTGTGATGGAAATTATTATATGAACTTTGAAAATATTTGAAATTCATGTTTAAAAGTAATTTCCAGTAGCTATATGTTAAAAAAAATCTCTTGAATATCTTTGTTCAAATTTATTCGTTAAATCGATATTTTAATGGATTTTAAGGTGTTAAGTATTATTATTATAAAACATGGTATTAGATAAACTCTTGATCATCAAAACTAATTAATAAAACCATATTATAATGTCTTCAACAATATTTGCCAGAATATATTTAGTTTAAAATCTTTCATGATTTTTGAGTAATCGTTAAATTGATTATCGGTAAATTGTTAAATAGTAAAATATAAAATAATTATCAAATGAAAGCATATGGACTTGAAATTTTTATCACATACTCAAATGGATAGAAACTAAAGTTGGTAAACCTTTGAGAAGCTTTTGTTGACTTTTAAGGACCTTAATAGTTTTTACTCGGTTATTAATAATCGGTAAGTTAGAAAACGGTAAAATACAAAATAAATACTAAATGATGTCTTTTGGGCATGAAACTTTTATGAGACTCTTATACAAATAGTATATACATGTTGAAAAATTTATATGGATTTTCGTGACCTTATATGGACTTAATTAAAGTTTATTATGTTTATCGGTAAAATAAAAATATTAATTATTAAAAATACCTCACACGGTTTTTAATGGTTATTTAAAACTTTATATTCCTTACAATAGTTTCTGGAACATCATAAAATTTTTATATAATTTTATTCGGACTTAAATAAATTTAAACCGATTTTATTTGATTTATCGATAAAATGCCTATATAAAAAAAATAAAATATCATACATGAAATTTATAAGTTTAAATGAGCTAATAAAATTATTATATGACTTATATAAACTTGGTAAAATTGATTAAAATAATTATTAATTATTTACTTATTTATCAAATTAATAAATATTGTTTAATTATTTAAATGGGTAATATTGTTAATTAAATTTAAGTAAAAATATACCTACATAAGAAATTTATAATTTTGTTAGTAACCTACTGCCTGATAGTATAAAATAAGTTTACTTAGATGGGTTATAAATTTTATGGATTTCAATCATCATTTAAATAACGGTAAATACCTAGATTGTCGAAAATAATCGTAAAATTATTATAAAATGGTATAACCAATTATAATCTGATGGAACAACCTTAAATTCATTTTAATCAAGTTATTATAATGACTTGATTAATTTGGGCCTTGTTGGAGAATTAATATGTATTTTGTAAATTAATGATTGATTTTATTACCGGCAAAGTTATCTCGTATTTAAGAAAATAGTGTTTTATGAAATCTTTTGTCATAATGATTTTATAGACTTATAAACTATATTATAGTTGTTTTGAATGAATTTCAAAACACTTTTAAGTTATATTTATTTTAAGAAGGATTGAAATAAAACATTTAGTGGTTTCCTTGAAAACTCGTATTGAATTTTAATCACGTTTTGTTACGATGCATTTCCACACATGGTAGTGATGCCCCAATATAATATAAAGGTTATTTTTGATAATATGATTATGCTAAGCATGTTTTACCCATGTGGGAAAAAATATGATTGGATTTTTGCTATGTCGTTAAAGAAAGTATGTTTTGCTATGTTGCAAATAAAAGACATTTATCATATGGAAAAAGTTATTATTTTTGACTTTTCAAATGCTATTGAAATTACAAGGTATATATTATATACAAAAATATTTTAGCCTAAATGGCGGGTACATATGCCACAGCAAATGTTGTTTGCATGATTAAACGGCTCACCAATGCTGAGCGCGTATTGTTCACAATACCATTGTGTTACACTTGTCGGACATGTCGAGGACGGTAGACCGACTACCAACCAAGTCACATGATGACTCACGGAGTACCCATGCAAACTTATGATATGAGTTTGAAATTGATTCGGATCCATTTAGATCTTATGATTTGTGAATGAAAAATGAGAACTTTGAATTATTATGAAAACATTGAATTGAGTTTGAATGATGATATGCTTTATCAAATGAAAAAGCCTCTTTCAAAATGAATTTACTCAAACCAAAATGTTTTAACAACTTGTTTGACGGGTATTAGTGTGTTATACTCAGTCTTTTACTAATACTATACTTGTATGTTTTCCAATGTTTTTTGTTTTTAGAGTAAACCCTAATGGCACCTCGACGGGAAGTGATATGCGAGCAAAGGATGAACATGAGTTGGAGTTTGACTCACTTTTGTGTAGATCTCTTTATTATACGAGCTTCAGACTTATTTCGATTTGGTTGTAATTTTCCTTTATTTTGGACAACTAAGACTTCTATCATATTACTTTGGTTTTGGTTCAAGTATTTTACTTGAACATTGGTTTAACCTTTAGGTAACCCCCTTAATTATGTTGGCAAAAGTGAGCTTCCGCTTAATTAATACTAAATTCCATTTAGTCTTTGACTTCATAATTCGGGGCGGTTACAGTTGGTATCAGAGCCAGAGCTTTGGAAGCATGTCTAAAATTTAAGAAAATTGAAAGAATCAGAAAGAATGAAAAATAAGAAAGGTTGAAGTTAAAAAAATGGAAAAAATTACCCAGAATAATCCCAACTAATCTCGATTTTCCTACAATAATCCCAACTATCAATTAACCATGTAATCTCATCTATTGTATCGATTTTCCCGGAGTGATGTTGGATGACTTGTAACCGGCTCCTAATAATTAATTTAATTTCCGTTTTTTTTCCTTCTTTTTTTTTGGTTTTCTTTTTTAAAAATGTTTTTAAAATTTCCCAACTTTGCCATTCTTTTTCCTAACTTTGCCAAATTTCCAGTAACTTTGCCTCTTCTAATTTCCAGTAACTTTGCCCTTCTAATTCCTAACTTTGCCATTCTTTTCCAGTTCTTCCATCGCAGGTTCTTCAACAAATTTGATCCTTTCTTCAACAAAGTTGGTCCGTTCTTCATCAATCAAAATTAGCTAAATTAGACCACAACTTACAGGCCAAAGACCACAACCATAAAATCGATGCCCAACTCTAGAACCTTTTCTCGCCGTTTGCAATTTTGCTAGAACACCATGTTCACATTTAGGGCTTTCCCTTGCAATTGACCTTCTTGATGTTGAAGATTGAGATGTGGTTATGCTCTTCATGTTCACAATAAATCAAAATAATAAGAGAAGATTACAACTTTTTTTGGAAATTAATGGAGAGCTTGGGTATGTGTTTTAATGGAGGAGAGAAGTATTAGATGGAGATGAAGATGTTGGGTTATAAGGAGATGAAGATGTTGGGTTATATTATGAGATGAAGATGCTGAGTTATATTATGAGATGAAGATGATAGTAACCGGTTCAATAGGTGAAAAATGATTTAACAACACTCCAGGTAAAATGATGGAATAGATGAGATTATTCATGGTTAACTGATAGTTGAGATTATTGTAGGAAAATCGAGGATAGTTGGGATTGATCTGGGTAAATTTTCCAAAAAAATAAAAATTGATGAAATTAGAAAATGAATACATTTTTAGTATTAGCACCAAAGTGAGAACTTAATTAGTGAATCTTTAAGTATAAAGAGTTTATAGACTAAAGTCATTATGGATGCTAGTGGACAAGAGTAAAGGTTAAGTACCCAAAGTTTCAAGATTTTCTTTAAAAGTTAAAAAGGTAAAATCATAAATAACAAAAAGGTCTGGATGTTATTATACTCAAATAACTTAAATTGTACTAACTTGGGCTAATTCACCTAAATTGTAATGAACTGATGAGCAATTTCACCCAAAAGTCATTTTTTTTTTCAGTCTTTGGCTTTCCCAAAACCATTTGCATTGGGAAATGGCAAGCATGTTGTTTCATAAATATTTTAGTCTATTTAGCTTCTTCAATCAGTGAATTTGGTATATTTTGTTTTGATTTACTGGGCCATTTCCCTTTTAAACACTTATTATAACGGGGCACTTTACTCACTATATTCCAGCTCCATTAGATTGGGCCCTGGGCGGTGACCCCTCTGGCCTACCCCCAGGTCCGGGCCTGAATAATAACATCGTAGCAATATTTCGTTAAGGCTTGAAATCAATCTAAAAATCGAATAACAATGTAACGTGATATTGAGTCAGTTAATGAAAAATAAGGCTTGAACTCAATCTAAGCCCACTAAAAATAATACTTGGATTGCCATCAAACCAACGTAAACTCGATAATTTAAATAAATAGTTTTAAGAATTTGGCTCTATTCCAACTCAATTTCAATTCTCTTTAAAATAATTCATATTAAAATGACATCCCAAGGCTGTCATTTCAATTTTAGAAACTGAAGCCAATTGTTAGTGTATCACCTGCAAGCTCTAGTCTTCCAAGTTTCTCCAGAAATTTTCGTGTGTGCTGGAGTGCCAGGAGTAGCATGTGTGTTGCGTTTTGGAATATCATATGGCATTTTATAAGACTTTGAAGAGACTGTTAGTTGGATGCTCTTTTTTCTTTTTTTTTTTCAAATAAAAAACTTTTCTTTTCTGCTTAAAGTTTAGCTTGGCTAATAGCATTGTGACAAGATATGCTTAAAACTAATCTTTATGGGAGGGTCTCTTGGCAAGGTTGCCTGTAGAAATGTTTATTCGGGTCATCGGATCAGTTTCGGGTTAGCTGTTTTGGGTTGATTCAAAATCGGAGTCTTGTGTCCTATGATTTTTACATTATTTTAAATTCATTTAGAAGTTAGGTTAAGTCGAGTACGGTTCCAAAGTCGAATAAGTGTTGGGTAATCGGGTTAAGTAGTGACTAAATTTTACCAAAAAAGATTTTGAACCATTATGTTAGATCAAATATTAATACTGAATATTGGAATTAGAATTTTTCATTTTTGCCAAACAATGTTAGAATTTGAAATTTAGTATTTGAAAATTTCAATGACTCCAAACAAACTTTAAGATTTGTAATAATGGAATTAGAAATTCTAATACTCTCTCCGAATCAGTTTAGATGTCCAATTTCCTTATTTGACAAAACCATACCAATTGTCCCATTTCCTTTTTTGTTTATCCTTTTTTACCTAAATACCCCCACTTTTCCAATTTCCAATACCCAACTACCACCTTTTAATTAATTTAATCAATTAAAATATCCAACTACTACATTTTTAATGGAACCCACTCAACCCTTAAAATCCGTGAAATCCCAAATGAGACATCTAAACTGATTCGGAGGGAGTATTTTCTAACACAAATTCTTACTTGAGACCGTCTATATAATAGACGTCTCAAGTTTTGGGGCTGACCCAATTTATAAATTAAAAATAAACTAATTAGTGATTTTACAAGTTAAAAGAGAGATATGGGCTGGGCTCTTGAGAAACGTCTATACTATAGACGGTCTCTCAAGAGAGTACTGATTTTCTAAACAATAAATTTGTATTTGAAATTCATAATTTACAAATTCAAAATTAAATTCCAAATTTACAATTGATTTCCAAACACTACCTAATATTTATTACATAGTAGGTCCTTATAAGACTTTTACCATATGATATGATTTTAGAGGAACTACAAGTTAGAGTTTGACCAGATATCCCAAAAGGATTTGTCAACCCATATCTCACCGTTGACAAGATGATCAAGGATCATAACTAAAAACCAAAAGGCAACAAAGTTACAACCGTTGGATCTTAAGTTCATCAAACTTTTGACAGTTGTTGTCATTAAAGCTCATCTTAGATTTGTTATTATCATACTCATCTTATCAACAATGCTCAACATGTGTATTTTTATATTAAAACAGCAAAAGCGACAAATTTTTTATTTTTTTCTCGAAATTTCAACAAACTTCACCTTTTTTTTTCTTTATCCAATCCAATTTCGCTCTCATCATTTCATTTCTTCTTCACCTAATTTTTGAGAGCTAAAAAACACCAAGAAGGTAAGAGAAACACCCAGAAACCTGAATTTCTTATACTAGAAAAAAGAGAGAAAATTAGTTTCAAGTGTACAGAATTGAACTTTCTCTTTTTCTCTTTCTTACCGCTTTATTATTATTTTTACTATTTTCCTTTCAAAGTTTCTATCCTCTTGTTGTTTTTCTTTTCATATTTAGTGGGGAATTAATAATTTGTGCGTATATTTTAAATTTGCAGGGGAAGATTAGAAAATGGCAAGTGTAGCTGAGATGAATATTTCCCAGGAAGAAGTTGTTTCAGTGGAACTTCCTGCTCCTTCTGGGTGGAAAAAACAGGTCCTTTTTTTTCAATTTATAAGTTTTAAATTAAACTTTCTGTTGTTAATTAGTTTACTTTTTAATGTGTTGAATCAAGTTGATTTTATAGGAATTTTTGTGGGTTTGTGTTTAATTTTGGATTTATTGAGTGAATTGTTGGAATTTTGTTGATTAGGGTTTTGAAGTTTATGCCATTTGTAGTCGATAGTTTGCTCCATTTGTTTATCCTTTGATTTTGGAAATCTATTTGTTATTTCCATTTGGGGAATTCTTACTGATTTGGTTTGATTGATGTGCTTTTAGTTCACAGGTATGAATGTGATGGGAGAAAGCGTTTGTTGGAGCTAACTATATTTCACAGTTTTGGTATTTCACATGTTTTTGTCTTTTAGGGTTTTGTGGGAAGGCACTTACTATTTTCTTATAAAAACATTATTGTACAGTTTTTTATGAACACATTTTTTAATAGTGCGTTAATCATACTCTTAGGTAATTATTAAAATTTTATGGCTTTTCCCTCTTCCATTTTTTGTACAATTCCCAAGTTGTTATCTTTTCTAAATGCTATTTTAAATTTTTTTTAAATTTGTTTTAATTTCTGTTGGTTTGTTAATCTGACTTCAAAATTTGTTGGAATTGTGGATGAGACATCATTTGAAAAGTGAATTGGCTCTCTAAAGTCATTTGCTCTGTTATAGTAGCGTGAGATGTGGCCAATAAAGTTGATAACATTAGAAATAACTCAACATTGGGAGCTAAAGTTAGAGTTGGGAAACAACGATGCTTGCTAAAGTTAAATAAGGCTTGTCACGGTTGACTGCATGAATGGTCGTTTATTGCGCTACAACGATGTTTGGTTATAGTAGTGGTCATATGGTTGACCTGTAATTATTTTGGGAATCAAGTGGAGAACGACGGAATTTTCAATTATTAGAGAAACAAAAGTTATTGTTTTTAGAGAGTTTAAGAATTTTATCTCAATCAACATAGTTATTGTTTTGATATTTTTAAATGAAGGTAGACAAAAAATAATCGTTCTATATAATAAGCTTTGTGATTCTGTTCAAATTAGAGAGGTGCATGATGCAGGATTTATGGAGAAAATATCCAATGGCATCAGAGAAAATGTTGTACAACTCCTAAATCTGGTCAGGCTATCTGAAGTTTTTAGAGGCTATAAGGACATCTTTGGGCTGTAAGAACTCTGTTTTATAGTAAGCGGTGTTGACCTTTATTGGATATTAAATGCTAAAGACATGATTCATGGCGTGACTTTTGCATGTGTTTATGTGGTTGATTACTCTGCAGTCTTCAATGGTCTATGGATTTAAACGAATCTGAAACCAAAGTGAATTTCTCGGGACCACTCACATGTTTTGCTACTTCGTGAAGACGATGAGTTCAATATTGTGAATTTAAACTGAGGTTGGAGTTTTCTAGCTTTTTAAAATTATACGAGCACAAAAGTATTTTGAAGTCAGATTCTTACCAACTATATGTGCAAAGCTGGTGAAGTTGCATGATTATTGAATAATGATGAGCATGATCAAATTTCCTTAAAAAAACTAAGTTCAGAGCAGCTACTTGACTTGCCTAACTAATGTTGGAATCTGCACTATATTGGAACCAGAAGCCCTGAGAAGTGTGTAAAATTATAGACTTCTGAGAAGAGCTCACACAATCTTGGATGATGCTTGTTCAATAAGGATTAGCATAATCAAATTTATTTTCCTTTCTTACTTTGAAATTGGTGATAGAAAATTCCTGCTTTTGGGAAATCTCGGGCCCATTTTCTGTATTGATAGAGGGACGATATGAGGATCTGTTTCCTTTTGGTAATAGTCTTCTTTTTGATGGAAGTATTTCAGAATTTGATTGTCTTTTATTTCTTAGCAGTACGTAAATGCTAACTATCTGTCCTTGAGAGTTGAAATTTTGCCACCATTTAGTTGATGTCCGTTTATCGCAAGCGATGAATATGCTAAGATAATTGATGCTGTAAACTGTGCCTTGTCATGGAGACCTTTTTTCTTATGGTGTGTCCTTGTTATGAAGAATTTTATTTCTAGGCTGTTAATGTTTTCGTCTGTAATATATACTAATATAAGAGAAGGCCTGGTTCTGCTGATTCTATGCTGTTGTTATGTTAATGTAATTGATAGAGAGAATTTTGCTGAGCTCAGGGCAGAGCCAAATTTTAGAGCTCCGTGAATTGTTGTCATTGGAATCAAGATCCCTACTTTTTGCAGAGGATATGTTGAAGTTGAACTTATAATAGGTATGATGCAGATTAAATTTAATAAGCTTTTTATTGTTTTCCTAGTGGTGGTTACAGTAATCTGAAGAGCCGATATGTATTGACTGTAGAAATGCTCTTCTGTTGCTTAGATTTCCTACTGCATCTGGGGTTCTCATAGTAATTGTTTTATGCCAATCTTACTTAACCCTTAGATTCCATGACGTTTTACCGTTGTTTTTCGCTTATGAACAGTGGATGGAATAGTTTACTGTCCAAATGTGTTATCTTTTTTACCGCAAATTCATCTTGAGGACTAATGCTATGACTTTTGGGAAATTTTATTAAAGTTAGCTTTGGGAAGTTTTTTGTGTATGAAGTTTCAAGTTTTTTATCATGTGTAATGGTGTCGCAAAGTAAACGTCTAAATATCAAGGAAATATTTTTGTGCTGAGGTTGAAAATTGTAATGGCTTAAATGAAATGTTTGGGATTAGGATAATATGGCATGATTATTGTGCTTGAAACACTTGTTACACAATAGTTTCAGTACATAGAGAATCATTGTAATTCAAAGGGTAGCTGTCTTTTTTGTTCCAGTACTAACGATGGAAGTAAGGCAACCGGATATTTTGGGGTTTATAGATTGTTTTCAGGATAAGTCCACCTGAAATTCATCTTTGATTTACCATTTACTAATGATAAACTTGTGAGAATCATTAATGCTTAGAATGGGAAAGGAAATTGAGGAAAATCAGATATGTGGGTGCTTGAACTTCGAATGTTGAGAATTAAGCAAAACGCTTTATTCTCTTGGGAAGCTTACTGCTTAGTAAAAGATATTTTGAATGTGCAGTTGGTAAGTAAAAAAAATTGATTGTATAGCCCTTTTGCTTCTATCCGTCAATACCTAACTATGGGAACTTATTAAATATCCTAGTCTATCTCTAAGATAACCTTTTATGTTGTGTTCTATTAAGTTCTAGAAGCAGGTTGAATTTCGGAGTGGACAATTCAACTCTATTAGTAAAATTTTCTTTAAATCCATAACGTGTTTACCCTAACAAAATCATAACTGGTCTTTGAATTTCTCAACAAGTGCAACAACTGTATCAAAATATATTTGCTTCGCCCGGAAAACATAGGAGTAAACTCTTAACTTCAATGAGGAATACTTATTTACATGCAACTGAGAAAGGGGCAAAATTGAGCTATGGATATGGAAGGAGTTAGTATGTTAAGAGGATGAAGGAATTAGATATTGAATAATTTAATGGGAAACTTAATCAGGTTTTCTTTGTGTCTATTTAATTTGTTGACATCTTACGGAACTCTTTGCCACATAATTTGGCTAACGTTCACTTTCTGCGCCAAGTCTTGTATTTGCTCAATGGTATCATTTTCCTTTTTTGTTCAAGCGCCAAATGTTCAGGATTTTCCAGCTTTAGTCAATGAACTCTTTACCAACTTTGGCTTTTCATGTATATTGAGGAAAAACATAACTATTGAGATACTATTCATTTGAAATCTCTTAGGGAATGTCAGACTTGTTACTTATTATGCTATAAAGTGTGTTTAAGCACTTGTAACGGCACATGAAAATTGAAATGGATGGAACTTGGGCTATTGGCAGATATCTTTGGTGATTGCTAACAGCTTAGTTTTAAAAAAGCGCGAGGCGCACCGAGGCGCTAAAGGCCCTTAGAGCCTAGGCGCAAAGCGCAGGGCGAAGGCGCGAGCTTTTTGTATGCGAGGCGCACTTTTTCACTAAAGCTTAAAATTCCAATTTTTAAACATATATAATATTCCAAATAACATGATATTCATATTTTAGTATCGACAAACTTGAAAACATTTATTATTCTTGCGTCACACACCACTTTAGCACAAAACTATTACAATGAAAATATGAAGAATTCGCAAAGTTATGTTCTTTGCATGGCTTTTGTTTTTCATAAAGAAGGAATGATTTTTCGAACTTCATATTCAGTAAATTAGAGTTTTTAGTTTTATTTCTTATCCGAACAAACAAGGATAAGTTAATTACCCAACCCAACAAGGAGGCGCACCGGGCGCACGCCTCTTGAAGTGGGCTTCGCCTCACCCAACTGAGGCTTTTTCAGCTGAGCCTGAGCTCGAGACGCACAACGCGCAAAGCGAGGCACGCTTTTTAAAACTACGGCTAACAGGCAAAATGATGCATTGCTAGAGACTGGGAAACTGGTGATCTTATTCTGAATTGGTTCTTTTTTTGAGTTGGGTTGGCACCATTGCCTGTGACAATTTGGATTTGGAGAGACGGTATGAAATTAGCCGAATTGAGGTGTAGGGTTGATTCCTGCATCATTTTGGTGTGAATATGTTGACTGGTTCTCCATTGGGCAGTTCAACATTAATGAGAATACCGAATTATAAGGTGTCGTTTCTAATCTGTTGTGCCATATTTGATTGATTATGCTAATTCAGTGCTAGATGCTCCTAATGTACTAAGCGTCAGATTTCTGTTAATTTCCATTGTTTGCATTTAATTTCCCTTTGGTCTTGTTTACAGTAGGCATTGGAGGCGGAAAAGTGTGATTTTCTTGTTAATTACTTTTGCTGAGTCTTAATCTTTGACGAGTTTTGCAGTTCTTCCCTAAGAGAGGAGGTACTCCCAGAAAGAGCGAGATTGTATTTACTGCCCCTACAGGAGAGGAGATCCACAACCAAAAGCAGCTACAACAGTATCTGAAATCACATCCCGGTGGCCCACCTGCTTCTGATTTTGATTGGGGCACTGGTGAGACACCCAGAAGATCATCTCGCATTAGCGAGAAAGTAAAAGCAGCTCCTCCAACTCCTGAAAGTGGACCTCTGAAGAAAAGGAGCAGGAAATCATCGGCTTCAAAGAAGGACAGCAAGGATGCTGAGGCCACAGCCGAAGAAACAAAGGCAGATGAGGTTCAGATGGAAGATGCTGAAAAGATAGAGAAAGAAGACACAGCCGGGGAAGCTGGGAAGACTGAAAAGCATGATGCTGATGCTGAAGGTAAAAAGGAAGCAGCAAAACAGAATGAAGCTGAGAACACAACTGTGACTTCTGAGACGAAGGATGTTGTTGAGACTCGTCAAGAGAACCGAGCTCCTACTGGTGAAGGAGAGAAAAATGTGGAAATGGTGAATCATGTTCTAAATGAAAGCAACGGTGATAACGTGGAGGCTATTGAAGATGCCAAAGAAAGAGAGGACAAGCAACTAAAAGAGCAAGCGGAGCCAGAAGATGCAAGAAATATCGCTGCTCGTGAAGAGAACACAGTTGGAGAAGATAAACAGACTGGCTTGCCAGAGCTAGTGAAGCCCGAGACTGAACCTATCAACGAGTCAAAAGATAAACGAACAACTACTGTGGGGCAAGAAGAACCGCCGAAGGGAAATGATGGTACAATGGATGGTGAGCTAAGCAAGCAAGTATTCGAGGTAACGGAGAATGGAAGCCAGCCAGCTGAGACTGAGTCTGGAGTTTCACTAAGTTAATTAGCCGTCATGCTGTTGAATCATCTCATTTGGAGATATCTGGGTGTACTGGAAACGAGTGTAGTAGCCTTGCTGTTAACGAATTCTGATTTGCAGTTAGTCGATATAACTGTTGTACACACACAGTTGTAGATTAGGCCTCTCCTATACTATTTGTCTGTAATGTTATGTTCTCAACTTACTACTTTACTAGTGCTGTTATAACACTGACCATTCTATGTATTATGTAATGTAAGCAACTCTTGTATGTACTGTAACTGACTAACTGTATTCTATTACCTTCCAGGCTTCCACTGATATTTGGATGATTTGATTCAATGTTATCCTTGTTGGCTGGGTCTATGTGGATTGTTGCATGTTGTAGCGTTCGAAAATGAAACACCTTTATTATTATAATAAACCCAATTGAACTCTTAAGTTGGCTTGTTGTGATGAAACCGTTTTTGTGCACCGTGACCAAATCCGACATCTTACAACCCTAACCGATTAAAGACCCGAATGCTCACCTATAAAATGCAAAAGGAATTAGCTTAGCCTTTAAAGAAGAGAGTTTTATCGGCCTTACCTAATGAAATCAACTTTGAAATCGAGGTGTTGAACATGTCAACTTCTTCCTCCTTCCCGAGGTCCTAGCTTGATTGTTAAAAGGAGTATAAAATATTCACTCAGATTTCTCAACATTGTTGGCAACACTCAAATCCTGACAAAATTTCGATATGTAATACTGTTCAGATATCCGACTCGAAAACTTATATCTGTCACGAATATGGGCTCGAAATGACCATAATATATAAAATCTCTTGCAAACAGAAGAAATAAGTGGTCTTAGAGATGTGCTGGGGGGCCGTTGGGGAAAGGGTGGTAGTAGTTGAGGAGGGGATGGGAAAGCTAAGCAATATAATGTTCGAATTTTTTTTAATTTAACTTTTATTGTTATTTAAAAGAAGTGACCTGTAAAACAGGTTATAAGTAACTTTGGTGCACTATAAGCAAGCACACCTTAAAGTTTGGATTATTCATAGTTAATCAATAGTTGGAATTATTGTAGGAAAATCAAGTAAAGATTGGATTATTCTGGGTAATTTTTCCTTTTTTTTTTTTGCAACTTATTGATTTTTATCCTTAGGTTTATGAAATTGTAAAGGGTTTTGAGTGAAACTTGTAAACTAGACTTGGGGATTTTTCTAGGGTATTAATTTTGATGATGTGATACCCCAATTTTAGTTTGAAAAGGGATTGATAGACTACTCATATCAACAAGGTGCATCTTCTCTTGCTAGAGAGCGCATTTGCTAAGAACTCCACAGTTAAGTGTGCTTGGTGGGGAGAAATCTTAGGATGGGTGACCTCCTGGGAAGTTTTTCTAGGTACGCGCGAGTGAGGTCAAAGTGCGCCGGAAAGACTTGTGTTGGTCTGTAGGGCCAGTCTACAGTCTGCATGAGTAGTCATCGGTGGTTCGTTGGGCCGGGGTGTTACAGATGAGATCTTCTCACCGGTTGTCAAATGGACTTCTTTCATATTAGTGTAAGGATTTGTTGCAAGTCTTGAGCTTGATTGGAGCCCCGCTTGATGTGAAAAATGCTTTGTTACATGGTGATTTACAAGAAGAGATCTACGTGGAGCAGCCGAGGAATTTGAGGTTATTGGACAGAAAAACTTGTTTTACAAGTTAAAAAAGAGTCTTTATAGGCTAAAGTAGGCACCAAGGCAATGGTATAGGAAATTTTATTTATTTATGACAAGCAATAGCTATTGGAGAACTTCTATTAATCCTTTGTGTACTTTAAAAAGTTCTCTGACGACAACTTCATCATTCTTCTTTTGTATGTTGATGATATTCTAATAGTTGAGCAAAATACTAACATGATTCAAAGTTAGGCATGAAAATTGCTCGTGACAAGAAGTCCAAGACATTGTGGTTGTCATAAGAGAAATTTATTAAATGGGTGCTTGAACGGTTAAATATGAAGCAAGCTAAGCCATTTGGTACACCACTAGCATTACACTTCAAGTTGCGCACGAAAGCTTGCCCTACAACAAAGAAGGAGAAAGCAAGTATGTCTTTCATTTTTTATTCTTCTGTTGTTGGTTGTTTAACGTATGATATGGACTATGGTGTGTACTAGGCCAAATATTGCAAATGTTGTTGGATTGGTTTGGTATGCCCTTATTTATCCTATTCGGGTAATGTTCATTGGGAAGTAGTGAAGTGGATCTTCAGATACTTATGGGGCACCTAGAAATTTAGCTTATGCTTTGGGAGCGGTAATTCTATTCTTCAACGCTACATTAATGCAGACATGGCTTGGATTGTTGATAGTAGAAAGTCTACCTTAGATTACGTGTTTACATATTCAGGGAGAGCCATTTCATGGAAATCCAATTTGCAAAAGTGTGTGGCATTTTTTACTACTGAGGTAGAGTATATAGCAATAGTGGAAGTAGGAATGGAGATGTTGTGATGCCCCAAATTGAACTTTCAAAATGATTGATAGACTATTCATATCAACAAAGTGCAACTTCTTTTCTAGGGAACTCATTTACTAAGAACACCACAGTTAAGCGTGCCTGGGAGGGGAGCAATTTTAGGACGGGTGACAACCTGCGACGTTTTCCTGAGTGTGCACAAGTAAGGACAACTGAAAAGACTTGTGTTGGTTAGTGAGACCAGTCTTCAGTTTTTATGGGTAGTTACCAGCGATCCGACAGGCCAGAGTGTTACAGATACTTTAGTTGAAAAGGTTCCTTCACGTGCTGGATATGAAAGAAGATGAGTATGTAGTACTTTGTGATAGTCAAAGTGCTATGTATTTGAGCAATAATGAAATGTATCACGCTCGTACCAACACACATTGATGTTAGATAGCATTGGTTGCGAGATGTGATTGGGGAGAATTAAATGAAGCTAAAGAAAATTCACAGGCACAAGAATGTGCAGATATGTTGACAAAAATTGTTCCTTAAAGCAAGATTGCGCTTTGTAACAAGGTTTCTTGATTGAGCTCCAAGTAATCGTTGTCTCCTCCATATGGACTAGAGGGGGAGATTCTTGGTTGTCCAACCTATTTTTAATATATTTGGGTCACTCATGTTTGAGTCTACTTACTATGTTTTTGCGATAGCTTATCTTGTAAGCCTAGGATGCATGGTTATCAGAATCTCGATCCTGATCAACGATTTTACGATCCTACGATCCAAAATTAGGCCACCGATCCGGATCGTAGGTAGGATCTTAATTTTGGTAGAATCGTACGATCCTACATAGCTCCTGGATTTAAGTGGTAGGATCATAACACGATTCTACGATCCTACGATCTTACGATCCGATCCTACAAGGGTAATTTCAATTGTAAAAAAATTTCCTTTAATCTAGATTTTACTTATGTGTATATATGTATATATCTAAAAAATTATATCAATATGACTAAAATTCAAGTTTTCTTGATTCGCATTTTAAAAATGATTATTAAAGGCATTCTTTTACAAAACTTAATAGTTGAAGTCAAATCAGTGTTAATTTAAACCTTAAAACTTTAAAAAAAACAAATACAATTGAAAATTAGTTATTTAAACCATATTAATGCATATTTGTAGGATCACATGATCCTACGATCCGATTCTACCGATTTTGATCCTGCCTCTTCACCAATCCTACGTAGAATTCCGATCCTAACAACCTTGCTAGGATGTGTTTTTGTCTTAATATAGCTTAGGAAAGCGTTGTTGGGACTAATTACTAAAGGGGCAGAAAAACAACACACACAAATCAATAAAAAAGTAACGAGAGAGTAAGTGAGTTCGATACAAAATTTAGCATGCACATACAGTCTTCATTAAATGGCTTTGATAGAAGGGCTAATGTGGTCTATTGTGACTCTTTTTTTAGTACGTTGTTGGGGACACATGGGGCTTCAATATGAACGATGGTGATCAAATTTGGCGGTCTGTTATGCCAAAAATTGTGACTGAACAGAGTCTGCACTATTTTGGGTGAAGTTAATTTTCCTTCTCTTATTGTATTTCTCTTGTTGTTCATACTGGATGGTGAGTAGTGCACTTTGTTAGTTTGCTATTGGTGCTTATACTCAAATTTATCATGATAAGAGTGACTTGGGTGGATTCTCTTGATTGGACCCAACCCATAATTTTTTATTTTTCACACCGAAGGTATTTCCAAGTAAAAATCCTTGCGTGTTGTTATTGGTTATTATCCATTATTATTTGTGCCATTTATGCTCATTGTAGATTATTTTTGGTAATTGAAAGGAATTAGGATCTTATCTTGGTTTGGTTGATTCTTGATCTCAGAGTGGGCGTTGTTGGTGATCTAATCAACCCTTAGTGCCAACAATTACGCACATGGATTGTCATCCATAATCTATAATAAAAAGAATTATTGTGATTTTTAAAGAATTGATTACGCACAAATTTGCGATATTGTAAACCAATTAAGGATATTTAAATAAAAAATATTTTGCTAGAAGAGCAAATATTGCGATATGGACAAACAAATTAAAACTATTCGTTATATAGAAATGATGTGGATAAACTACAAAAACGGACCAATTAATTTATTTTGATGATATAGTATTGTAAAGTATATTATTATAATCTTTATTTTTGAAAACATGTCATGAAGTTTATCTAGGACAAAAACCAACTAACATTAAAAAGATATGGAAAGTAATTGTGAAACTTGCTCCCATACATCATCATACCCAGTATATCCCGTTCATAGACTATATCTATGATCAGGGTTTGGGAGGGAAGATAGACGGCGTCTCATACCCATAGGGAGAGGGCGGTCAAAAGAGTCCCCCGGCTCAAGGGTCTGCAAAGAGAGGAACCTGCAGATATCTGAAATCCTGCATCTTACATCCATGTTACCCAAGCATAGAGATCAAGCAAAATATAAGACTTCAATTCTGTACATACAAATAAAGCAAAGGCAAAAATACAAATACCAAGATAAGAGAAAGCAAAAGGTAGAGAGCAACCAAGACGGGCAAAGACAAAGACAAACGGAGGGTAAAAGGGATGAGTTTAGTAATCTGGGACGCGGATAAGGCGCCGCCAACTGCCCTTATCCATGGTCAGGTCCCTGGAGAGGTGGAGTTCAAGCAAGTCACTCTTAATTTGTTCCTCCCATGTTCTCCTAGGTCTTCCTCCATTACAAAAAAACGCAAACCTCCGACTACCCGATATAGTCGCTGATTAGTCGGTATACGTCTATACCGACTAAACTCCGACTAACGCCAGGTAGTCGGTTTAGAATGGTCGGTAAAATGAAAAAGTCGGAAAATCAGTCAGAATTCTGACCATCTGAGCATTGGTAGGAGTTTGGTCGCAATTCCGACTAGACGGGTTGGTAGGAGTTTAGTCGCCATATACCGACTATTTTCCTACTAAGCGTCCGTCGCCAAATGCCGACTACTCATGTGGTAGGAAACTAGTCGCTGTATTTTAAAAATGGATTTTGATGATTTTTCAGTATTTTTACAAAAAAAAAATATTTCCGACTTTTCCGACTAATCTCCGACCAATGGGTAGTAGGAAAGTAGTCGAAAAGGTCAAACCTTAATTTAGTCAAAAGTTGAACAAATTGTGGCGGTTCTGGATCCCGACCAATCTCCGACCAACATGTAGTAGGAAAGTAGTCGGAAGGGTCAAACCTTAATTTAGTCAAAAGTAGACCAAATTGTGGCGGCTCTGGATCCCGACCAACCTCCGACCAATATTTAGTCGGTAGGTAGTCAGTGAGGCTTACATTTACCGACTAAATTCCTACTATTATGTAGTCGGAATTTAGTCGGAAATAATCTAATAATAAAATAATAAAACTGGTCAAATGTGGTCAACGATGTTGACCACATTTGACCAGTTTGTTTATTTTATCGATAACCTAAATTATTGATCAAATAAAATAAAAAACGCAATAAAAGATTATATGAAAGGCACGAAAAAAATTAATAATGCAAATGTAAAAAACATAATGTTATACAACCCAATGTTTTAAACAATAAAAATAATAACATAAAAACAAAAATACAAGGAATCAACTGGGCGGAGGCGGAGTAGGTTGTCTTTCCACAAAAATGGTGCGAACAAAGTTGAGCAGATTGTTGACCTCTTCCCTCAACTGCCGATGCTCCTCAATGAGTGCATCATGCTCCTCCCTTGAAATGTGCGAGTTGAGGCCCGCCTCAACTCAGTCAATAGACTCCTGAAGATGATCCAACCTCTTGTTCACCATTTGGGTTGGGGGAGGGGTGGCCTGGTATTGAGATTGCGGCGTCGCAACATCGGCGTAATAAACCGGTGCCGCGTCACCAACACCAAACACACTCTTGGAGGGCTTCTTCTTCGTCGGCTCCTGTGATTCGATATTTTTGATAGCCTGAAAATAGGCGTCGTTAATCTCCTCATCAGGCGCATTAAGAGGGAGTTCGGCATGGAGGCGCATGTATTCGTCCTAAACAACAAAACAATAAATTCTGTAAAAATTTCGGCAGAGTTTCCTCTGTAAACTAACTAAACCAAAACTTAAATAAACCCTGAAATAGAAGCCAATATAGATATAATGTGTATCTACTACGAAAACAGCTATCAAACCAGCATTTCCTCAAAATCCAATATCAAATATCCTAAGGAATATTCTAAAACAGCTAATTTACCAAAAGCTAACCTACCAAAAAACTAACTAAGCTATGATTCAATGATAACCAAAAAATGCTAATCTAGAAATAATATAGATCAGAGATTGAACTTACGTTTATGGCCTTGGACTTCTCGTTGACCCACTGCATCCCGTCATTTGTACGCACCTTATGAGTGCGTAGAAACAACTCATAAGAGAGCGGCGTGCGGGGCTGCTTTTGTTCCTGCAATAACAATTTATACCAAATTGTGTTTAAATATTTATGCGTATAAAAATAATAAATCAAATTATTACAAGTTGAAGGTTATACCAAAATGCGCAATGTCCTGCGCGCAGACACCGAGCCGCCGGTATGGGTGACTTCAGCGACACCTGCTTCATCGCCCCGGCGACAGTTCCTCCTCCCTCTGGACCGACTGGCCTGGAATTCTTCAGTTTTCTAGGCCCTTACCCATTGGTCTCAAGCCTCCGTCGACGCCCAAGGGGGCTTGTACTCATTATTTTGCTCATAGAGTTTCCTATGATAATGAATAATGTCCTTGTACCTGAGCTTGACCCTCTTCTCCCACTCCGCGCGCATCGTCGAAGTGATAGAGGGATCCCAAGCCCATTGTTTCTGAAACGACAAAAACAATCAGTATTAGTATAACAAAGCAAGTCAATCAAAAGTTAATCAAATAATAAAGTAATGAAGTACATAGCCTTACTTGAAACTGCTGCCAATAAAACTCGATGATTTGCCTAGATAGGTGCCTCCAAGCCCATCCATTAGGATCTTGGTAGGCCTCAAACGTCCTACGGATGGACGTGGATATTTAGCTGCCACCGTCTGTGGCAAACGTGCTCTCGGCAGGCATCCATGGTAGGGGTAGAAGTGGATGTCGCGATGCAGGGGCAGAGTCATTGCGCGGCGGCCCCTGCGCAGTGTCAGCCTCCGGTGTCCTAGGGTGACGTGGCGAAGCACGTGACGACACCGGAGAGGGAGTGACAGCCCCCTCTGTCCTCCTAAACTCCGACCTCAAAAAATGCTCCTCTAAACCCTGAGAAGGTTGAGAGAGCGCTACAGCATGAGGTTTAGCTTCAGGCTGAGATCGAGTGGCTGTTGGGGGAGGGTCAGAACGCGTATGCTGTGGTACCGGACGCGATTCAGGGACATATGGTTGACCGGTTCGCGGATCAATCCGCTGTCCTCGATTGTTTCTCATTCTAGGCATCTAAATTTAACAATTAATTTAACAGAAAATAATAAAAAAACAAAAAAATCAGAAAATAAAAAATAAAAAAAACAAAACAAAACAAAAAACTCAGAAATATAAAAAAAAATCAGATTATGTTAATAATTAATAATCTAAATTTAACAACTAATAATTAACAACTAATAATTTTAAAAACATGATAATTTCGAAAATTAAAAAAAAAAACAAAAAAAGCAGAAAAATATATTTTGAAAGTAAATAATGTCGAAAATAAACATGTAAATAGATTAAACATATAAACCCTAAAAATCAGAAACAAAAAATAATGTCGAAAATAAAAAAAAATCAAAAAAAAAACTAGAAATATAAACCCTAAAAAATCAAAAAATAATGTAAAAATAGATTAAACATGTAAACCCTAAGAAAATCAATAATGTCGAACATAAAAAAAACAAAAAAAATCGGAAATATAAACCCTAAAAATCAGAAACAAAAAATAAATTCATAGATTTAACATGTAAAAATAGACATCATAAATATGTAAAATAAACATGTAAAATAAACATGTTAAAAAATAAACATATAAAAAACATGTAAATAAACTTGAAAAATAAACTTTAAATATTCGAAAATCAAACCCTAAAAAACAAGAAAATGACGAAATTAACACGTAAAAAAATATTAGAAATTACATGCAATAAACCCTAGTTTCATGCAAGATTACTAAACAAAAAAAAATCATGTCAAATATTCGAAATTTCAAACCATCAAACCATGTCAAAAAAAATCATGTTCATAATCATGTTCATAATCAAACCATCAAACCCTAAAAAAACAAGTATTTAATCTAAATTTCAAAAAAAAAACATAAAAAGAAGACTAACCTTTAATAGTCGGAGTATAGTTGAGATGCAGTAGTCGGAGTATCACCCAAAAACACGTCGAAGATGAGGATGCAAGAGGAATATACACTAGTAAAAAAAATCTCATCAGTGACCCTCTATTTGTATCTTTTGTTGAAATATAAGATACAAATAATGCTTTTTGTATCTTTTATTTTTACAAAAGATACAAATAAACCTTGTTTGTATCTTGTGTTTAAACACACGATACAAATAATAGTTATTTATATCGGGTGTTAAAACAGCCGATACAAATAACTATTATTTGTATCGTGTGTTTAAACACAAGATACAAATAATGAAATTAGAGAAATTAGAGGCGGGATTTCAAGAGGCGGGATTTCAAGCAACTATTCATCTCCATTTCAAGCAATTTCATTTCTGAACAAAATCTCGCGATTCTGCCCATTTGGAGTTCTGAAACCTTGCCAATTCTCACAAGCAGGTAATTTCTACTCCTTTCGTTTTGGTTTGATTTTAATTTCAAGATACAAACGAATTTTCTGGTTGTAGATTTTCTTTTACGGGTTTGATTTTAATTTCGCCATTTCTGAAACCTTGCCAATTCTCACAAACTGGTAAATTTGTTTCATCTGCAATTTCAAGAGGTAAATTCGCCCTTTTATCTGCAATTTAAACACCCGAATTCGTTTCATCTGCAATTTCAAGAGGTAAATTCGCCCTTTCATCTCTGAAACTTCATCTCTGCCATAAATCAAACCTTAAACTTCGCCCTTTCAATTCGTTGAGTTTAATATTTCTTCATTTCGCCCTTTCAATTCTTCATCTGTTCGTTCGTTCTTCATCTGGGTTCTTCATCTCTGCAGTTTTCCAGTAAACCCGAAACCGAAAGTTGTTCGAATCTGCTGCCTGGGTTCAATCTATTTGTTCGTTCGAATCTGCTGACACGTTGGCAAGGAGTCTTCTTGAAGTTCAACACTCTTCAAATATTTACCATTATTTATAGTGAGTTTCCTTCGACATATCAATTTTTCTACAAGTGCTTGTTCAACGTTCTTATTTCTCTGTTGCGTGCTGGGGTTATTTCTTATGCATTCTATTTGACAGTCAAACTGACTCATTGTTAAGATGCATCTAATTGATTTGTTATTCTTACCATGTTAAATGTGATGTTAAACTAATTAAATTGTGTAGATAGCATAGTTTAATTATCCAATGGAGTTTCATGATGAAAGTTAAAACTTCAGATTCAAACTATAGTATTCTTGAAAATTTAGTTAAGCTTAAAGTTGATTATGGTACGTAAATGTTGGAATATAATTTGTTGAAAAAACTTGTATAATGTATAATGTTACCCTGCATTGAACTTATTAGGGTATGTGTATGCATGTATGTTATGTTCTTAGAAATGAATCGTAGTTGGATGTACGGTGATCGACGCGAAAGGGACTTTCAAGAAGGGCTTAGAGAATTTTGTATTGCAGCAGTGGAACACCAATGGCTAAGCCAGGAGCCTATGATATTTTGCCCTTGTCGTGATTGTGGCAATGTAAAGAGGTGGACTGACATTAACGAAATACTAGATCACTTGTATCGCCGTGGGTTTAAACCTGATTATGAGATTTGGTATTGGCACGGTGAAAAGTTAGATATTAATGATGAAGGTGCGAAGGCAAATACTTTTAAATGTGAGGGTGATGAAGGTATAGTGGAAGACCGAATGGATGATATGATGGATGCGATTGGAGATCATCTCACTCAACAAACCCGTATGTTTGAGGATTTGTCAAATGCTGCTGAGACTCCATTGTATGATGGTTGTAGTAAATATTCTAAACTATCAGCGACCTTAGTATTAACTAATTTACAAGCTAAGTTTGGTTGGACTGATACTAGCTTCACATCGTTGTTGGAAGCCTTACACGACATGTTTCCTGAGGGAAATAGCATACCTAACTCAGCCTATTATGCTAAGAAATTGATCAACCCATTAGGCTCAGAGTACACCAAGATAGATGCATGTCCTAATGATTGTGTTCTTTACCGAAAAGGGTATGAAAATTTGGACGAGTGTCCTATACATAGTAGGAATGTAGTTAGGAATGAGAGAAAGAAAGAAAAAAATGAGAAGGAAATGAGAAGTTGAAATGAAAATGTTCGTTTTCTGGTGAGGTGCTGGTTTTTATATCACTTAAATTCCGACTAACCTGCGACTACAAGCCAGTCGCTAGTTAGTCGGTGAGAGTTAGGGTTCTGAAGTTTTTGAAGTTTTTGTTTTGAAGTTAGGGGTTCTGAAATGCCATTTGGGGAAAAAATCGTTTATTATCACCGACTAATCTCCGACTAAAAGCTAGTCGGTGGGATTTTTTTACTGTTTGACCTACATCATTAAATGCCATCAGTAACTTTTCAGAAGACGTTGGAGAGTGAAAAACCTTTTCAGTATACCGACTACTTTGCGATTAAAGGCTAGTCGGGATCTAGTCGATGAGATTTTTTTACCTACTTCATTGAATGCCATCAGTAACTTTTCAGAAGACGTTGGAAAGTGAAAAAACTTTTCAGAAAATGAAAAGTTGTTTTACCTTCCCAATGCTTCTGACAATCAGAGAAGCTTCTCTGGGAAACTATGTAATTCAAATACCGACTAACTTGCGACTGTGGTTTAGTCGGTGAGTAGTCGAAAATGCAAAACAAAAAAAAATTGCGCCCTTTTATTATTTGTGTTCTGATATGTTTTTTTTTTTTTATATTATTATTATTATTATTATTATTATTATTATTATTTTTTTTTTTTTATTTTTTTTATTTTTATTTATTTTTATTTTTTTTATTTTTTTTTTTGAAGATATTATTATTATTATTACTATTACTATATCATACTTATTATTTTATAATTATTAAAATTGTAAATACGAGATTAAAATATACAAAACTTACAACCCAATGTAAAATTCATAAATAAACATACGATTAAAGAAACTTAAAAAATGTTTGATAATAATAAATAAACATATAATTATTACAACCTTATTATTGGGTTGAATAATTGTCATCGACATCATCGTCGTCAGATAATACCAGATCTTTGTCGGTGTCTTCATTTTCATCGTCATCATGAACCGTTTCATCTAAGTCTAAAAGTTCTCCAGCGGGATCACGCAACGGTTCGACTTGTGCATCAGAAACATCTTCATTCGCCACAAAATCCGATGATTTCTCTTCCAGTTGGAAAGCGGTCTCCTCGAATTGCTTTGATCTGACTTTTCAAACAGCTCTTCCAGTACGGCAAATCCTAAAAAATACTTATCTTCTTCCATCCAACACAATGTTTACTGACTTCTGCGTTGTACTCAGTTGCATCGTCTTCAAATACTCGTAAAAACCCTAAATGATCCAGCTCCTTTAAAAGCTCATTTCCCGTACGTATGTCGGGCATAACATCCTTCTCAACAGCTCCACGGCTAAAACTCACCCGGTTTCTGCGGTAGGGGTGCCTACTATCTAAAACTCTCCTGTGTGAGTCAAACCAACTCACTTTTCTGCTGTGTCTTAAATAAACGGCTTTGGACTCATCCATGCAGTATGGACAAGCGTGCACGCCAGATGTACTCCACCCCGACATCATCGAATAAGCTAGAAAGTCATTGATTGTCCACATCAAAGCTGCACGAAGCTGAAAGTTCTGCCTCTTGGATACGTCGTATGTCTGGATCCCATCTTCCCACAACAGCTTTAACTCATGTATCAATGGCTGCAGGTATAGGCCAATCTTATGTTTTGGATTGTTAGGGCCGGGGACGATCACCGTTAAGAACATGTACTGCTTCTTCATGCACATCAAGGACGGAAGATTGTATGGAGTTAGTATTACGAGCCAACATGAATATTGTTGACCCGAGCTACCAAATGGGTTGAAACCATCTGTACACAACCCCAATCTCACATTTCTTGTCTCCCGTGCAAAACCCGGATGAGTCGCGTTGAAAGTCAACCAGGCCTCATTGTCCGAGGGGTGACACATCTCTCCATCTTTTGAACGATGCTCCGCATGCCACCTCATGTGGCTGGCAGTAGTCGCAGACGCATACAACCGTTGTAGCCTAGGACCGATGGGAAAGTAGTGGAACTACTTTCTGGGGGTGTTATCTGATATCCATCTAGAAACCCGACACTCACCACATTGTGTCATACTCGCTGTGGGGCCCCAATAAATCATACACCCATTAACACAACAGTCAATCTTCCCTACCGGCAATCCAAGAGCTGAAATTTGCTTCTTCGTGTCGTAAAAACTTGTTGTCATCCGATTATCTTTCGGCAACAATTCAATAATGAATTGACATAATTCATCATAAAGTCTCTCTGGAATACGAAAGTCCGTCTTCAGGTTAGACATCCTTCCTATGACCGACATCTGAGTATGCGTTTCACAACCAGGGTACAGAGGTAAGTTGGCGGCTCTTAACATTTCAAAGAACTATCTTGCTTGGGGGTTCGGATCTTCATCAATATGTACAGGCGGTGAGTATGGTACATTTGCGACGACATCATCACAATGCGGTAGAAAATGATGATGTGTATCCGGAAAAGTACTCGCTGCTGCATCGTACACCATTTGTGCATACGGATTTTGAACCGTGTTCTGCTGTGGCTCAACCGGAGCCGACTCACTGCAAATTGGTGCACCGTCAGAACATTTGTGCAGGTACCAATCATAGTAGTTTTCAACAAATCCCTTCTTTAACAGATGATCTCTTACGACATCTGGAGCCCACAGTCTACGATTACCGCACTTTTTACACGGACATCTAACTTCATCTGGATTTTTTTTCCTTGCAAATTGTATAAATTCTTCGACCCCTTCTAAATATCTAATATTATAAACTCATTTAGAACTTCGCTGGTACATCCAACTTGTTTCAGTTCGTAAGTCCATTGCTCTGCAAAACAACAAATATCACGTTTATAAAAAGTTGTGCCTAATTAAGAACCAGTCAAATGTTAAAATTCCAAATTACCGAGCAACCTGCGACCAGAGTGTAGTCGGCAAGTGGTCGGTATACTGAGGCACATAAAAAGTCGTGCCCAATTAAGAATGCTGTCAGCCAGTGATTGTACAAAATTGAAAATACCGACCAATCTGCGACTAATATGTAGTCAGAAATTGGTCGGTACGCATATAGATGTCTGCCTCACGTATTGCTGTCAGACTACTTTTGACTGATTTGACGTTATGTTTTATCGACTACTTTGCGACCATCTGGACATTCGCAAGTTGGTCGGTAAATTTATAACAAAAAAATTTTAATGAGCTTTTTTTCGGGCCATTTTTGGGTAAAAATTATAAATACTAAGTTGAAATAGTGGTTTTTCTTAATTATTTCCTCGAATGTACTATAAAAAATTGAAACCGTTAAATATATATTTCTCAAACCTGATGAAATTCAGCATCGTTTTTCTTAATTATTCTTTTTCAGTAGCAAATATAAGTAAAATAATTCGATGCTCAATTTCATTAGATTTGAGGAACATATTTTAATCGTTTCTAACACATTTTTATAGTAAGCATACAAGAGAATAAGTAAGAAAAACAACTATTTCGGTTAAGTACTCATAATTATTACTACAAAATGGCACCAAAAAAAAGCTCATTAAAATTTTCTTTTTACAATAAATGGAACCGTTAAATTTGTGTTTTTCAACTTGTCACTCTCCTCCCCACACTCACACTTGATTGAAGAAACTCAAGTATGAATCTGAAGAGGAAAGGGACAAAGTGAGAAACAAAACAAGCAGATACTTGTTTAAATTAACCAAAAATAGAACCGTTAAATTTTTGTTTTTCAACTTGTCCCTCTCCTCCCCACACTCACACTTGACTAAAGAAACTCAAGTATGAGTATGAGGAAGAAAGGGACAAAGTGAGAAACAATGCAAGCAAATACTTGTTTAAATTAACCAAAATAATGCTTATATCATACCTAAATTATTTGGAGAGAATAAAGTAGAGAGAAAGTAGGGATGTAAAATGTAAGAAAAATTTACGTTCAGGGGGTATTTATAGAAAAATCAGGAAAACTTTCGACTAATATCCGACAAGAGTGATAGTCGGTATACTGTCGGTACATAAAAAGTTGTGCCCAATTGCTGGATTTTAAAATTCGAACTTACCGACCAACCTGCGACTAACGAATAGTCGGCAATTGGTCGGAAAATAATGTCAGACTTCTTTGACTGATTTGACGTTTTTATACACCGACTAAGTTGCGACTATTTGTCTAGTCGCAATCTGGTCGGTAAGTAAAATAAAAAAAATTTTAATGAGCTTTTTTTTCCGGCCATTTTGGGGTTTAAATTATAAGTACTAAGTTCAAATAGTGTTTTTCCTTAAATATTTCCTCGTATGTACTATAAAAAATTGAAAACGTTAAATATTTGTTTCTCAAACCTGAGAAAATTCAGCATCGTAAATTTTACTTTTTATGAGTCTACTAAGAATAATTTTTTCATTGCAGGGCATTGGCTCCGCAATAGTGCAATTTACAGCCTTAGAAAATACAATAGGCCGTAATTACCACTATCGCGGAAAACCAACGACCTGCAAATCGAAAATTCTTCTTTTTCAGTAGCAAATATAAGTAAAATAATACGACGCTGAATTTTCTTAGATTTGAGGAACATATTTTAATCGTTTTTAACACATTTTTATAGTAAACGTACAAGACAATAAGTAAGAAAAACAACTATTTCGGTTAAATACTCATAATTATTACAACAAAATGGCACAAAAAAAAGCTCATTAAAATTTTTTTCACAATAAATAGAACCGTTAAATTTATGTTTTTCAATTCATCCCACCCTTCTCCAACTCATACTCGATTGAAATTAACCAAGTACGAGTTGGAGGAAGAGCGGGACAAAGTAAAAAACAAAGCAAGCAGGTACTTGTTTATCTTAATTATTTCCTCGTATGTACTATAAAAAATTGAAAACATTAAATATATGTTTCTCAAACATGATGAAATTTACCATCATAAATTTTACTTAATAAATGAATCTACTAAGAATACTTTTTTCAGTGGCAAATATAAGTAAAATAATACGATGGTAAATTTCATCAAGTTGAGGAACATGTTTTAATCGTTTCTAACACATTTTTTATTACGATAAGTGGAACCGTTAAATTTATGTTTCGCAATTTGTCCCGTTCTTCCCACAGTCACACTTGAGTGAAGAAACTCGAGTATGAGTGTGACGAAGAACGGGGCAAGTGAGAAACATGCCAAGGACCTTTTGACCACTTTTTACAATAAATGAAACCGTTAAATTTATGTTTTTCAACTTGTCCCTCTCCTCCAACTCTCACACTTGATTGAGGAAACTCAAGTGTGAGATGGAGGAGGAGAGGGACAAAGTGAGAAACAAGTACGAGTTTTGGAGAGAAAAAGAGTAGAGAGAAGTGTAGGAAATGTGAGAAAGTGACGTTGAGGGTGGGTATATATAGGCAAAATCAGGAAGTTTCCGACTACACACCGACCACATATTGGTCGGAATCCAGTCGGCCGACAGACATTTATTTCAACTTTTTGCGGTTTTTTTTTATTTTTTTATAGAAAAATTGCGACTAACTTCCGACAAGAGACGTAGTCGGAATAATTGTGACTAACATTTTTGTCGCAATTCCGTCGAAATTTTGCTACCACACAGTTTCAGTAGGAAATTAGTCAGAATGTCCGACCACCGTATGATAGTCGGTAAAATAGTCGAAAATTTCCGACTAAAAACGGGTAGTTGGAGATTTTAGTCGCAACTTTGCATTTTTTTTGTAGTGCTTGACCTCTCTTGCCCTCCACTATGATGCATTCGATCCTTCTTACCGGTGCGTCATGTGTCCTCCTCTGCACATGTCCAAACCATCTTAACCTATTCTCCCGCATCTTTGCGGAGATAGGTGCAACCCCTAACGTCTTCCTGAACTCCTGGTTTCTTATCCTGTCCATCATATTATTACCACAGATCCACCTCAACATACGCATCTCTGCTACTTTTATCCTCTGTTCAAAAACTTGCTCCCATACATGATTAATAAAAACTGGTTTATACTCTATAAACCTTGAAATTATGTTTATATTATTATCATTCTATCTTAATCCTAGCCAAGTTATTCAAAGAAGTAATTATCATTACTTATTAGCAAAGATAACGTACACTACATAATTCAGTGGTACTAGTATATGACTAATATCCGGGCTTATATCCAAGCTGGAATTGTCATTATCAATTGGAGTATAATTAAATTACTACTTTATAAAAGGGAAAGAAATGAAAGTGCGTGAAAAGATTCAAACAAGTATTGGTGGAATGACAAAGGGGGTCGTCATCTTGTTGCAAAAAATTAAGCTTTTAGCGTAACAACTGCGTTGATACCACTAAACTTGAGAACCATGTCATTTTGTGACATGTAAATAAATGCCCAAAACGTGTCACTAAAAAATACGCGCAACTAGCCTTGTGGGATGGATCACTTTCTGATCATCTCTATTTAAGTGAATGACTCTGAACTAAATAATACATATTGTGATAAAAAATGTACATACAATCTTATAATATATGAGACAATTCAAATATTATTTATTTTCACGGTTGTAACTTGTAATTCAATATTATTGTTATGATTGAAATTTAAATATTAGATTTGATTATAAATTCGCATGTAAAATATCTTTGATCTTTTATTTAAACAGTTAACAAGTCAAAAATAATTTTCATGTTGCCTTAGAATTTATTTTTACCGTTTTTTTTTAGTGTGAGTGATTAGTTTTAATATATGGTTTTATTGTCAAATATATATATATATATATATATATATATATATATATATATATATATATATATATATATATATATATATATATATATATATATATATATATATATATATATATATATATAATTTTGGTAGTAACATTCAAGATAGTCCTTAGACTTTTTTACCCATTGGATTTATTCCCTATCATTTATAGCCAAAATTTATGTTAGTAATTTCTACATATTTTCCACATAAGTACGTTATTTCAGTTATTAATATAAATGTTTTCATTATCTAAAACATATTTTCATTTCAAAATTTTTTACCTTCTCTAATTCGCAAATTCACGTGAAAAAATCAATACATCAATATGCAAACATAAACAAATAATAATGTATGTGTCAGATAAAGAGTCAAATAAAATAGAAAGGAGAAACACTATACGATTCATAAAAATCTGAGATATTCCTGATATAAAATTTTGTTACTTAGATTAGTTGATATTTAAGGCCCGTAATACTAGTTATTGCTTGTGTGAATACGTCCATATGTCTTTACAAATTCTTACGTGAGACCATCTTTATAAGAGATGCGTCTCAAATGCATCGACCCATTATTACTTAGAAAAAAACTTTGAAAAAAATGCGCGCTGTGTAATTCTATTTGAAGTTGGAATTAAAACATGTTAGAGTTGGTAGTATAACTTATTAAAGTTGGTATCTTCAAATAGGTATAATATCAACTTTAATTGGTTCTAAGACCAACTCCAAATACCAACTTTTAATAGGTTATAGTATCAATTTTAATAAGTTATAACACCAACTTCAATAGATTATAACACCAACTCGAAATAGGCTCAATCGTGCGCGTCAGTTTTTAGATTTTTTTTAAAATTATTATATTGAGAATGTGGACTGGGCTCTTTTAAGAGGCGTTTATACTATATACGGTCTTCCAAGAGAGGGTTTGATGTGTCTTATTCCTATATTAGCTGATGATGTATTTATCCTATCTTTATGTGATTCTCAATTTAGATGATAAAAAAAGTGATTATAATATTACTTTCTCCATTTGCCTGACATCTAATTATATGTACACTATTTACATTTTAGATTAATTTTATAATCTGTTATAATTAGCAGTTTATTTTTATTAAAAGGATCATTTACCAACTACAGCCTTTAAGTTCACTCAATTTCAAATAAACAGCCGCGAACTTTGTTTATTACCAATTACAACCTCCAACTTACCAAACATGACATCAAGACAGCCAAAACAGCCGGAAAAAAAGGTAAAAATGGGGTTAAAATGGGGTGTTTTGGCTGTCTCGATGTCATGTTTGTTAAGTTGGAGGCTGTAGCTGGTAATAAACGAAGTTTGCTGGTGTTTATTTGAAATTGACTAAACTTAAAGGCTGTAGTTGGTAAATGATGCTCGTTAAAATGCTACTTAACAATTCGGTTACGTAGTGTTTTAAGTAGCGATACACGGTTTGTCAACTCTTTACAAAACGTTGATAATTGTACACTTTGAAGTATTACATTACAAGAAAGCAATATAGTGTTTAAGAAAAATAATAGGAAAAATTACCTGAAATAATACAACTTTTTGCTTATTTCTCTACAATAATACGACTTTTTAATTAACCATGATTCATGAATAATACCAAATTATGGGAGTGTTTTCCCTAGAATATACCTAACATGTTAAAAATCAAACTAGAGGTGATTATATGACCAAAAAAATTAGTAAATTAGTTAATAAACTATAAAGTTGATATTATTCTAGGAAAAAATACTCCAAAGTTGGTATTATTCATGGTTAATCAAAAGTTCGTATTATTGTAGAGAAATTAACATTGTATTATTCACGGTAATTTTTCCAAAATAATATCAAAATTTTAAAAGAGCTTTAAAAAATTTAGTGACAATTATTAGACTCTTTAGCAGCATAATAAAAAAATCATATTGAAACTTTTGGCAATATAGGATCTAGTAACATTTTTCATAAATATTACTTAAATTATGCTAATAATTACATATGTCATTAATGGCCAAATAAAGTGTCACTAAAATACTTTATGGTGGAACTAAAAATAAAACCAATAATTATTACACTAAAGATATAAATTAGTAGCATTTATGCCGTGAAAAGTTAAATTTGTTGTGATTTTGTACTCTTTGATTGTGGGAATTTTTATTTTATTTTGACTTGTCAGTCATTGTTTGTTTTTTTAGTTCAAAGGGTTTTTTTTATTTCTTTATTCGGGCATATTAAAATATTTCTCTACCTGTTAAATATTGGACTTTTGTTTTGATTTCGAATTTAATCATGGCACATCTATGTAATTTTGTCCTTACGGATATTTAATTTATTTGGTCATATTAATAATGAAACTTGTTTGATATATTAGATCAAATAATTTTAAACTAAATAAACAAAAATAAGTAATTAAAACTAATTAAAATAAAAAAAAATGATATTTTGACCGCTATACTTTTGAGTATTACTTTGAATAGCAAGTTAAACAACTATTATTATCCACTACTGATTAAACAACTAAAGTTATCCATATATGGGATGTTTGGCAATTGGTTGTTGGCTGTAGGCGGTTTAGTTGGCTTGTTTGACCAACTGGAAATGTTGGTTGTTTTTGTTGGCTTTTAAGCTTGCTTAAAAAGCTAGCTGTTTGTGGAGATGTTTGGTAAATTTGAATATTACTTGTTGGACGTTTATTAGAGAACAAGTGGGCCACCAAGCCAAAAACCAACCCAAAAAGTTAAAAGCTAGCTGGAGCAGCTTTTTCATTTTGGCTTAAAAGTCAGTTTTTCAGCTGCTTTAAAAGCCATTTACCAAACATTTTTTTGGCTGTTTGACCAACCAAAAGCCAAAAATCAACCAAAAAGCTAAGCCAAAAGCCAATTGTCAAATACCCTTATATATTTACACTGCTAACAACTACTTTGCTAACAGCAAACCCCTAATAAATTAGAATAGCATGTATGTACGTAGTAGTTAGTTTCTTGCGAAACACAACTTGATCACAAACAAAATAGAAAATAGTATGGTAGGTGATTTTATGATTACATATTCTAATTATTACAATTGACGATTATTGAGTATCATGCTGTACGTTGGCTACAAGTCATAATAGATGACTGAGATATGATGACCCGATTCAGAATTTCTACATCAAATGGGTAGTAGTGTTTAAGTCATGTCTCCTTATTTACAAAATAAAACTTATTTATATAATTAAGAATAATTTATGAATTATAATTTTGAATTTAAAGTCTTTTGTGTTAGTTATTATTATTGTTAATTTACAGTCAAAAGTATTAAAGTCTACGCCACCTAGGTAAAGTCATAGAATCCCTGACTCATTAACCTTCTCATGCGTCATGACCATTCATCATCCCAAATTACTTTAAACTTTTTAATTTTTAATTTTATTGATGAGTGTTTGTGAATTTCAGATCTAATCTTAGACAAATCCTGACTTTACAATATTCAGGTTGACTACTGAGTTTCATGAATTTATCGTTCAAATTCAAGAATAACAATTCAACATAATAAACCTTAATTTTACAAGACAAAACCGGCCATTTTCCAATTAAGGAAAACAAACTGCGAGTAGATCTCAAGGTAGTTTTATCTATTGAACTCCTTTGAAGTCATTTTCGACTTCCCTTCAGATTTTTGATTCACTTTCATAACATGTTAGTTAATTTTTTAGCCGAGAATTTGAAAATGAAAATGAGAGGATATTTTCAACGTCTTATTTGGTAAGTGGTATTAAACGATGGTAAAGGATATGAAAATTAGTGTAATTTTAGTTAAAAATTCTCTTAGCTTTCTTGATGGTTATACTTGTCCAATTTCAATCATCTTATTTTCTTTATAATATTCATTTCAGCGCATTATTGTCTTAAAGTTTAGAACTTTTGCGAATTACAGGCTCCATGTTTAATTTTGGCGAATTGTATACAACCACTTAAGTATAAAAGTTTACATCGCTTAGGCCTTAGGTCAAATCATAGAATTCCGACCACTTACCTAAAATAAACATTAAGGCTGTAATTCAATAAAGTCTTAAACTTTAAAACTGTAATTTGCAAATTATTCTTGAAATTAGAAAGTCAAAGGTAATTAGAGATGATCAACGTTCATTAACAATTTAATTGGTAGGGTGACTTGGCCTATATGGTGTAAACTTTGATACTTTGGTCGCTCTAATTCACAAAACAAAAAAAAATTTATGATGTAATTCGCAAAAGATCTTAAGTTTAAGATTGTAATTTACAGTTTATTCTAAAATTAATCAATAAATCTTGTATGAGACCTTTTCAGTATTCTAAGTATAAAAGCAGATGTTCTACTTAATTTAGTTGGACTATTCGATCCGATTTAGCATTGATTCACACTATGGCCGTCTTAAATAAAAATTTGTGAAAATTATATTGAATTCTTCACTGGTTATTTGAATCAAAATTATATTACATTGAATTTGTTTAATTCATTACACTTAAATTATATATATATATATACTTAATAATCCTTGTTTTGTATATTATATTAGCAACACTTTACTTTTTACACTATCACAACTTTTATTTAGACATTTAGCATTTAATTAGTTTTAGTGAAAAAAATGTCTTGCACAACATTGTTGTATTCATCAGAATATATAGTTTCAATAAAATAATATTATTAAAATTATCAGAATAATCCAACATTTCATTGATTTTCCTTCAATAATTTCAATTTTTGATTAACTATGAATAATTTAAATTTTTGTGTCAGTTATTAAAGAACATTGTTGCCCAAATTGTGACCGACTTTTGCAGGTTCAGTGCTTTTAAAAAAAGGGAAAAATAAAATAAAAAATCAAAATTATAATAAATTATAAGTTAACACTAGTGAAAAAAAGCTATTGGCTGCTAAACATTTGCTGCGGCTCCTAATAAACGCAATATATAATAGCGAAAAAAAATAGCATATTGGCTGCGGTTTTCTAAATGACCGCAGCCAATAACCAAAAAAAAACATTTCAAACACTCAAAGGCTGCGGTTTTCTAAATGACCGCAGCCAATAACAAAAAAAAAAATTTCAAACACTCAAAGGCTGCGGTTTTCTAAATGACCGCAACCAATAACCTTAAAAAAAACCCTTTTCTTTCTTCTTATATATATATTAAAAAAACGCAAACCCTAAATTCCTTGTCTAAACCTTCTCTTCCGCCGCAGCATACCTTCATCCTTTTCTTTCTTCTTCACCTCCAACCTTTTCTTTCTTCTTCACCTAAGTGTTTATTAATTTTTGAAGGTGAAACTTTACCAGTTCTTTCAAGAACATCTAAATGTCTCCTTCATGCCTTTCCTCAAGGACCCAAGTAGGAAAATGTGAAAACGCATGGCGATTAGCATAAGCAGAATAATCAACAACGTCTCCGAAACGAGACGCAAGAGTTTTAAGGGCAATGGCGACTTTGTACGGTGGTCCTCGAGGCGGCTTATTATCCAAATCCCATAAAACAACAACCTTTGTTTGTTTTGGTGCAAAGATACCTTCGTTTATTTGTACCATAGTAATGTCTGAAGGTAAAAAGTTAATTTGATGGGTTGAATTGCAATGTAAAGAGGATGGAAGGAGTTTAAATTGGGGTACTTTTGAATGGAAACAGATTATTTATTTATTATTGTTTATTTTTCAGATTGTGTATTATTATTTTTCATTTTGTTTTTGTATTTAATTTTGTTTTTCAGATTATGTATTATTATTCATTTTGTATAATACTTATTCATTTCCAATGGAGTTATGTTGTTGTTCAAAATATCTTGTGTTCTTTAATGTTTCTGGAATTGGTCTTGAATGTTCTTCAATTTTCTGGTATTGTTCTTGATTCCAAGCATCATTTGAAACGAAAAAAAAACAAAAAAAAGGGGTTATAGGCTGCGGTTTTATAGATAACCGCAGCCTATAGTCCACTTTTTTTTTTTCAAAAAAAATGGACTATAGGCTGCGGTTCTCAAAAAACCGGAGCCTATAGCGTTTTTTCCACTAGTGTAAAATCAACAAAATACTTGAGTTTATATATATATATATATATATATAGATAAGAAGTACCTTGGTACATTTTTAGCAACCACCCCTAATAGTTGTGATTATTCATGTTTAATATAAATTTGAGATTATTGTAGGAAAATCTGTAAAAGGTTGGATTATTTCAGGTATTTTATCATAATTTTTATTTATATGTAATTTGAAATGGGAAAATTACTTACAACATTTTCATGATTTTCCAACAATAATCCACAATTCTATATATTGATTAACCATAAATAATCACAACTTTATAGGGTATTTTCCTAAGGTTAACTCGGATAACCGGATGACCTGTTATAGCTAGTTTTATTTTTTTTCAATTAAATTAAAATAAAATGTTGATAAAAATGTTAGAATTTTTATAGAATTTTTTATGTAAATTTTTTAATTTTTTTAAAAATTTATATTGATTTTCAATTTACTTTTTTGTTAAATTACCTACTATAAAATGTCATCTAGTTACCCGACTTTACTCTAGGCAAATACCGCATAAAGTTGAGATTATTCATGGTTAATTAATAACTGGTATCATTGTAGGAATATCATGAAAATGTTGAATTATTCTGAGCAATATTTTTTGAGATATTAGTGATAAAAAATAATTTATCAACTAGTCTCTTGAGATATGTTTTATTGAGAGACGTCTCTCAAGCCCAACCAATTAAACTTAATGGCAATTTATGTCTACTTATAGTATTCTTATGCCTACTTACAATATCTTACATGTCTGATAACTACTTACATCAATTTTATTGTATACTTTCAATATTTTGAAAAATCATGGACCGATTCAATTAGAGATGATCTCTCAAAGAGACGGTTTCTCACAAGAATTTGTAATAATTTATTGGCGTCATATGTGTTTTGAGCAATATTTTACAAGTAAAAAAGAAAAAAAAAATATTTTCAGATGATGCTTGTTCTATTTCTACATCAACGTATTTCAAAAATATTTCAGGTGCTCTCTTGAGAAACCGTCTTTTGTAAAAACGACTCTTAAAAGTTCAGTCCAAATCTATATTTAGAGTTGTAACAATATATATTTAGAATTGAATTAGGCTTTTAAGAGTCGTCTTTACAAAAGACAGTCTCAAGTAAGAATTTGTGAAAATATTTTTATCAATTTCATGGTAATTTCATTGTTAAACTTCCATGGGCAATAGAAAGTTGCCATGTGTGATCTCCTTTTAATGGAAAATATGTAAAACAATAAGGAAATTGTTTTAAGAGACAAAAAGAGGAAGTCTTGCTCCTTTCAGTTTACTCCATTTCACCATAGTATTACCAAATCAAATTCATTAGTTTCTTTTTTTAATTTTTTTTACAAATTTCCTTACTTAAACAAGAATAACTTCAAAAATCAAACAAACCTTCAACAATTTAAAAAAAATCCCAAAACCCCAAATATTCCCGTATAAAAACCTGTTGCATCCACCAGTTTGATTCCCTCTTTTCTTGATTCTTCCATAATTTTACCACCTTAAAATCACTGTTGAAAAAGAGGGAAATTATATCAGTTGTCAATATCAGTAATATTACAAGCTCAATGATTGTTTCTTCATAAAAAATTTCTGGGTTTTAATTATTTTGCCATTTCTTGAAGAACCCATCTTTTTAAAATGAGACCTTCAATTTCAAGTTGAGTTCTCTAAACGGTTTTTCATATCATGTTTGAACAAGATTTACAAATGATATTTTGGGTAGTTTGTAAAAATTAAAGGGAAAAAAGATTGAGCTTTCTGTTTTAGTTGAAGGCTGTAAATTTTCAAATTCGTTTACATTAAGAAGTTCAGATGATGTACAAAATAACGAGATTCTGTAGATTGGTTTCTTTATTGTTCTTGCTCTTCACATCCCATTTAGGTAATACTTCCTTCTTAATTCAAGATTATTTCTTTTTGCTGTTATTTTTACTGATGGAGTATAATTTATTGGAGAAAATAAATTAATTTTAAGTATCAGATTGGTTCTTTTTAGTTTATATGAAAGGATTCAATTTGATCACCTGTTTTCTTGTGATTTCGTTATTTGAAATAATTTGAATTGGGCTGTTTGTTTCATTTTGAATGTTTAAATTAAATATTGAGATTGTATAGTTATCTTAAAGTTGCATGTCATTCATTAGATGGGCTAGTGTTTTTTTTTTCTTTTTTTTTTTAAAATTTTTTTAAATATTGGATAGTTCATCTTATGATCATGGGAGGAAATTTTACTAGTCAACGTGATTGTGAATGATTCTGGTTGCTTCTTTGAGTTGAATAGCATTAGCCCTTCATTATGATGTGAAAATTTGGAATTTTCTTGTTTAAGTATCTTTTTCGGGGTAAGAATAATCCCCTATAGTGAATAGGGGGTGGGGGGTTAATCTTCTTGTAGTTGAGAATCAAACTGTTGTAAGGGAAATTTAGGCCAATCCGTAATTCTCTTCCATGTATAATATTTGGCATAAAGTGGCTCTTACCCTTCATTTTTTCATTAATTGTTGAACATGTTGAACTAATTGGAATAGGATTAACGGTTTGTTTGGTTAGGGGTATTTAATGGTGGTAATGAGAAAAATTTCATCAAAAGTTCCATCATTCCCATGGTAATGAAACTTTGACCGTAAAAAAGTTTTTTTGTTTACAAATTTCCATCACGGCCTAATACCACCTCTCCTAATGGTAATGCATAAAAATGGATTTTATGACAAAAATAAGATGATTGAAGTTGGACAAGCATGACCGTCAAGGTAGCCAAGTAATTTTTCAACCAAAATTACATTAGTTTTTCATTCCCGTTACCACCGTTTATTACCATCAAGGTAGCCCTCCATTTAAGGTATATATGTATGTATTTCCATGTCCACTTAGTGCTCATTTCATCTCAAATAGCCATGTCGGATACTTGACACTTTGAAATGAGTACCGTCACACTATTCTACGCCTTTATTCATACCATTGGCGTACAGTTTTTGTAACATGGTTGGACTCATAGCTTAATTTAAGTAGCATTGATCTTGACTATCCTGCTTCTGTTCTTTCTTCCAGCCACTTCGACAGTAACTGCTTTTACTGGAACTTATGGCATAAATTATGGTAGAATTGCTGACAATATCCCTTCACCAGAGAAAGTTGTTCAGCTTTTGAGAGCTGCAAAGATACGGAATGTTAGAATATTCGACTTTGATCATAGTGTGCTTCAGGCTTTTAGTGGAACTGGACTTGAGTTAGTTGTAGGACTTCCAAATGGTTATCTCCAAGACATGAGTGCGAATGCGGACCATGCTTTGAGTTGGGTCAAAGAGAACATACAACAATTTTATCCTCAGACTCGTATTGTTGGTATTGCTATTGGAAATGAAGTACTAGGGAATGATCAGCAGCTCTCCGGAGTTCTTTTAGATGCGGTGAAAAATATTTATAATGCAACAAAGAGTCTCAATCTTGATGATAAAATTCAAATAACCACATCCCATAGTTTTGGCGTTTTTGATAACTCTTACCCTCCATCCAATTGTACATTCAGAGACAACGTCAAGCAATACATGGTGCCACTTTTGAACTTCTTTTGGCAGATTGGGTCTCCCTTTTGTTTGAATGCTTATCCTTTCCTTACATACATGAGTGATCCAAAACACATCGACATAAACTATGCGCTATTCCTGAAGAACCCAGGAATCGTTGATTCGCAAACAAAACTCCATTATGACAATCTGCTTGATGCTCAGATTGATGCAGCTTATGCTGCTTTGGAAGATGCAGGGTTTAAGAAGATGGAGATTGTAGTTACTGAGACTGGTTGGGCATCTCATGGGGATCCTAGTGAAGAAGTTGCTACTCTTGAAAATGCGAGGACCTATAACTTCAATCTACGGAAGAGGCTTGCTTTGAAGAAGGGAACTCCTATGAGGCCAAAAGTTATGCTGAGAGCTTATGTGTTTGCGATCTTTAATGAGGATGACAAACCTGGGCCAACTTCTGAAAGGAATTTTGGACTTTGGAAACCCGACGGAAGTATCTCATATGATGTTGGATTTCCTGCATTGAAATCATCAGCTGTAGCTACTTCACCTTTTTCGTTAAAGGTACGCGATTGATATCCAAATTTTTAAATTCAAGAATATAATGTATGGTTTGAATTATGGTACTGCTTTGATCTAATGCCTTTTTCAGAAAAGAAACAAGCTAATAGAATCGTATTGCAAGGCTTTGGAATTTCAAAATATAGTTTAATGCCTGTGAGGAATGTGTTCGGTCCAGTAAAATCCCTTGTATGTCATAGAGCTTGACAGAGGTTAAGCGAACTTTCTAGATTGTATCTAATGTTAGAAGACTTTGCAATGGTCTATGATGAAATAACTTAAGCGCACTTTGTGCGGAAGGCCGAATTCTGTCAATACTACTTAGCAGCTACTTTTTCAACTCGAGTGGGCACCTGAGCTCTGAAACCTTTGGTTTAGCAACCCAGGGCTTTAAAATACTGAAGCAAAGCGATTTCATGAGGCAGTCTTAAGGTTCAAAATGGTGCACTGAGGCGCTCTGGTAGTAAACACATAAAATTTTGTTAAAAGTATTGCGCCATAGTTCGAAGAGGCACGTGCCTCACACCTAGGCTCTAAGACCCCAATCTCTTTGGTGTGCCCTGACCCTTATTTTTAAGAAGTTGGATATGCATCTTAGGATGTAAATAAGTATTAAGCTCTTTCAGAATATTGTATTGCGAATAATGTGCAGACAGTTTCCTCTTGTAATTAGAACTCTCGTATCATCTGAATTCTTTGTACCCATCTTACAACTTGATCTGTTACGCAAATTCACAATGTCAGTGAACCATCTAAATCTGCTAAAATAATGAGGTGGGTATTAGTGTTAGGACCAGTTCTGCTTTTTAGGCATACATAATCACATGAGTTCAGCTTTTTAAGGATTGCGAATCTATTCCAGATTTGAGGTACTCAAGGAACAACTATCTTCTAGGCGCACAGCCACTCTGGAAGAGTGTCATTGTTTCTGATGACCTGCTTTTTAGGACGGATTTTCAGTGATACTGCTATGTTACCCTTGGATGATTCCATTTTCATCTTTTATTTGATGCTAACAGCCTTGACTCTAGATTGTAGGCTTTGGATGCTTCCTTTTTGGTTTTTTTTTTTCTATATTCAGTTCTGGGAAGTGCTACGTTTTGATTACTGTGTGCAACTAGAGCCTCTTACAATATTGATAAATATGACTTTGGATAAGTGACATGATTTGCGAATCTTTTCGTGAAATGCGAATAAAGAAAAACGAATTATGGTTGGTTTTGGGCTAGTTTAGCAATTGAAAAAGCGAAGTAGCCTAGATATCATGTTACGGTTTACATTTCTTTGGATAAATGACAAGTCAAATGCCTAGGTTCTGTTATTATTGGTTAAGCATGAAATCCATTTAGTTCCTTAGATATAAGTCGTTATCTGACTTCCTTTTTTTTATAATGATGATCAGGATATACGAGCTCAAGGCTGGTTGACACCGTACTCCACATTATTTACTATGAGTATGATGATATTATTTCTGCTCTTGAGATAATGATATAGCAAACGATACAAACCCGTTAGCAGGTATTCTTTGAGTGTTCAGTCAAATTTCGGTTGTGCTGATACAAAGCATGTTTGATCATGTTTCCTGCAGCCATGGATGATTTTTGTAACCATTGAAATGCTTGCTAGATTATACTGATAAGTTTTGTTGAGTTTAGCAGTATATATATAAAGTATATCATTTTCCATAGCAAATAAAATCTTTCTTTCTGCAAAATGCAGCTTCTTTTCCATTACACTGTTTTGCAATTCTATTGGCCCTTCAGTGGGATGTAAGTGTCTATATGAACGTTGTATTGAGACGAATGAAATTATAACTGTTAAGAAAAGTTTGTTGGTACTTCCTATGTTTAAAATGGTTTCAACAAGGCAATTGCGCACACGACCTGACTTGAGGGTGAAGGAGGTGAGGAATACTCGCCTCGATGATCCATGTACAAAGCTACAATATTCAGACCCGAAACGTGGGTTTGCCATTTCATGATTAGGATGGGGTTGATGAACAAGAAATGTATGGTTACAATAAAACAAGATTGCAAGTCATGACCATTCCGGAAGCAGGTTATTAATTTGTGTCTTCTTTTTACAAAATATCTTAGGAAGCTTGTAATTGTAAGTGATTGATTTTTGGAATTTGTGTTTTCTTTTTACAAAATAGCTTGTTTTGTTAATGGAATTTGGTGAGAAAATTAGGTATATTCAAGAGACGTGCCATTCTTATTACAGATACGGTAATAGAGATAAATAACATCAATAAATCAATCAAGTTTGGTCTTGATTCATATATTGACTATTTTGTGAATATTGCGATGTTATCTTTTATATTACCTCCTATTCAGCCTAAATATTTCATTTAGTATTTTTGCACTATTCACTCATCACTTCTAATTTGTATTTTACTCTTAATTTATAAGTTAAAACATAGTTATGTGAGATCTTGTTTGATTCGTCTCAATACAAAGATTATTAATATTAAATTTTTATAATTTTCAATTAAGAATAATTTGAGATATTAAGGGTTAAAATGTTGTCTCGGCAAGTGTGAAAAAACTAAATGGGACATTTAGGCTGAATAGGAGGGAGTATTATTATTCTCGTGTATCTTTTATATTATTATTTTCATGTGTCTTCTAGAATAACTTAGTATTATAATTACGATGTAATTTATAGTCAATCAACAATCATTTTAAAATACTTCTCTAACCTCTACATAAACTCTAATAAGGGAACAAGGTTTTTTAATAATTAATTTGAAATAATGTCTAATATTTCATTATTATTGAAGTGTGTATTCATCAATATTGATCTTTTGTTTTAAAAATATGAAATAATTATCTCTACTTTCTAGACGCTGATTGGTATGGAGTTTTTTTTTATTATGAAAATGAATTTGTATATCCATTTGAGATACTTGTTTGGTTAAAGTTTAGAATAATCATTATTGTTTTTAGAGATTAACTGATTTCTTTTTATTGTTTCCGCTCCTCACCAAATATTTACATTTATATTACTATTGTTGTATTATGCTATATAATAAAATGACGAACACACACATATATATATATATATATATATATATATATATATATATATATATATATATATATATATATATATAATATGAATAGTTCCTCATCACAACATACCACCATGACCATTGTAATAAAAGAAGTAGGCATGATGGTGAAGATACAAGTAAACGCTAATAAGGTGAATAAATATTTGCAAGTCGCGCCACCTTCGTGGAGGGCAAGAACCATGCAATATTTATTAAAAAAAACATATAATATATATCTTGTCATGCTACATTCATGGAGGGCAAGGACTTTGAATAAGAGTCGCCTACATGGACGGGCCATAGATAAACAATAACCACCACTTCAGGTGGATAAAGAATAAAAGTAAAATTTATTTTTATAATTTGGCCTATTTTTGTTTATATTTTGCATACAGTTGCTTCTTGAAAGTTGAAGATCTTTTTGACCTAATGAATTTATACACAAAAGTTACTCAAAATCGAGTTTTATACTAAAAGATATGGCTATTTCATTATTGTAACATTCCGAAGTTTAACTCGTATCGTTTTAAAAGAGAAATAGACTTTTTGAGTAACCAAATATAGTTCGAGTCAAACCGGGGCGTTAAACGGTTAGTTAAAACGGTTCAAGCGAAACAAAACTTGCGGACCGAGTTCTAATAGTGCTAATATAATCTACCAGACATAAAGACTAAGCAGCAGATAAGTTTGAAAAGGTAGTTTTAATTATTACAACTCGAGAGCGTTCACGCCTCTTAAAACCAACATTTAGAAAGTACGAAAACTTAAGTTCATCATAATTCTGATTCAAACATTTTATTTCTCCCAGAGTAATCCTCACTCCCCACCTGCAATTAACTTACTGCTAGTCATTATCCAAGGAGGAAACGACATCATCGCAGGATCGTTAAGACCAAAAAGTACACGTCAGCAAGAAGTCATAAATTCAATTAATTCAAGTACGACGATTTAAAGATATTAACTTTAATAATTTCCTGTTTCAGTTAGTCAGCCATACTGCTGTATCTATTTTAGCCATACTGCTGGTACCACTTCAAACTCCATAGGCGAGACAATACATTAGGGGGAGCTAACCCCTAAGCAAGTCTCTACCATAGACACACGTCCTACTTCGGTGTCTATGGTTAAGTATGCATACCCCCGCGGTGGCTCATAGGCTCCAAAGGCCACGAGTAATTCATTCCACCAATTGACGTCATACTACGTCTACTTTCAAGTTAGTGAGGTCATACTACCTGTGCTTATTAAAATGTTATAATATCATAATTTATTTGGAAGCGTATCAATAATCACATTACATGCCCATACTTTACCTTTGCTACCATATCATATGGTACGTAACATATACTACATTTCTATGCTGCGTATGCATACCTTGATCAACAAACAAAGCACAAGGTCCTAATCAATTCCCGGTCCGCAATCGGCTTCCTACAAGGTTTAACCGTATTCGGAAATAAGAACACATTCACATCATCCTCAAGGCAACCACATCACATCCAAACAACTACCATCACACATAAAACGCATACACATATCACGAGACATAAACCACAACCCTAAACACATTAAACACTAAAAACAGACAGCAACTAAATCTGTCCAGAAAACTATCTCGGCACTGTCAAAATGAAAATCCGACTTCACCGTAGGTCCGGAAGGCATCAAAACCCCGGTACCAATTTTCATAATTTATAACATAGTATAAATATTTTATTATCATCACTTTTATTATTCTTATGATTATTATAATTATTTACACATCCATCAACACATAGTTTAACATGCTCTTTTCACACACAACATCCAACACCCCACCATTTGTCAATTATTTAATTATAACCATACAACTATAAAAAAATCATGGAACAAATATGTTAAAATTCATTCACACCAAACATTACATACTCTACATAATTATATTCAAAATTTAATAAAAGATGACACATAGAAATACTTACAAAGGAGATGGAAACACCAAAAATCCAAGTGTAGATGACCCAAAAAAAACGTGTGACTAGTTAGGGTTTTTGAGAGTTTGATGTTCTTGGAATATTGAGAGTAAGAGAGAATTCTAGGTTAGGAAAATAGAATAATTTAGTTTAGGCAATAGAAAGCTTAAGGAAAATGAATAGGAATTGAATAGAATTGAATAGGAAATTGAATAACTAAAGAATAATGCAAATATTCCCACAATGATTATGGGAGTTTCAAATCCCATGAAGGATTACTCCTTGGCCGGCCCTCTTGGTCTTCTAACATATTTTTTTTTCTTTTTTATTTTTTTTATTTTTTTATTTCAATTTGAATTAAGAGAGTTTAAGGTGTTTGGGCCCAAAGGTTTTAAGGTTTTAAAAATTGTACAAAGCATGTCCAAGGCCCATTCCCAATCATAAGTTACTAATAAAACATGATATACTAGGAATTTTTTTGTTAAATATACCGGAATTTATCGTTTCAAAATATCGGGGTGTTACAATTATTCTACTGCATTAATTGTTTTTAATCAAATTTTGCCATTTTATGTACTAAATATATACAAATTTCTCTAGATTTATATAAATTATAAATGAATGAGAATGATTTTCAAATAGTAATTTATTTCTCACATAAATTGATATGTTCTATTACATTTTCTATAATGCTATGTTTGGGAATGAAGATTTCATTTGAAAATATAGATTTGACTCAAAATTAGTGTTTGGCAAATAGTAGAATTTCAAATTTGGATTTGAGTCAAATCCACATTTGTTATCAACATGGTTTAAAGATGAGGATTTGAGAATGACCTCCCAAACCTTGTCATTCTCAAATTCTACATTCATGATTTCATAATTGAAATAATTTGAAATGAAATGCTAGTTTCCAAACACAAACTTTGTGTTTGGAAACTAGCATTTCATTTGAAATTAATGATTTCAATTATGAAATCATGAATGTAGAATTTGAGAATGACAAGGTTTGGGAGGTCATTCTCAAATCCTCATCTTTAAACCATTTTGATAACAAATGTGGATTTGACTCAAATCCAAATTTGAAATTCTACTATTTGTCAAACACTAATTTTGAGTCAAATCTATATTTTCAAATGAAATCCTCATTCCATATTTTAGAGGCCGTGACATAGCTTTGACATTTTTTCATGGCCTCCGCATACGTCTTCACCTGACTTTCCACCAATTAGAACTTCAGCTTTTGTGCCTTCATGCCGTTGATCAGAGCATTCAACGCCACCGATTCTTCCAACTTTGTAACTTCTAGCACATCTTCAAGGAATTTCTTCAAGTACGAAGATATGGACTCTCCTTGTTGTATTATACTGTGCAAGTGGAAGTTTGATTTTTCTTGTCTTCGAGAGGCCACAAAATGACATAAGAATTTGTCTTTGAGTTGAGCGAAGGTACGAATACTCCTAGGGGGAAAGGAGGTGTACCACGTCAGCGCAACTCCTGAGAGAGTAGTAGGGAAGAATTTGCATAGTAGTGTTGATTCCGCGGTATATAACAGCATTAGGCTCTTATATGACATTATGTGTTCTTCTGGACAGGTGGTGCCATCAAAGGCCGCCATATTTGGGACTTTGATTTTTGCGGGTTTTGATGTGGCCAAAATTTCAGCGGTAAGTGGGGAGTTTATTAACATAGGGGTCTTTGGAGGACCTCCTTGGTTAAACTCTTCCTGTTGCTCCGCTACCGGGTTCGCGTAGTAGCTAGAATCGGTGAGGGAAGTTTTTCTCCTTTCTTCCCGTTTTCTATCAATCATGGATTGAACATTTTTGGACGTTTTCTGCCTCTTACTTTCCAATAAGGCGCGGGCATCATAGAAAGCTGTTTTAGATTCCCCTTCTTGGGAGTCTTCTTTGCTGAAGCTTTTGTGTGTTTTTGACATCTCACGCCTCCTCTTGTTCCTCCTATTAGAACGTGACATCCTTGTGTTCTTACTTTGGGATATCAAATGACTTGAGTTATTTTGGAGGGGATTCACTTGTTCTTGAAGGTTTTTTATCTAGTTGGCCATATCATCCATAATTTGCTGCTGAATTTAGAGAAATAAATTTTATAAATCAAACAAAAAAAAATTATTATACATCAATCTGATGAATGGATATTAAGTGACTTGGAATAAAAGCTCCCAAGATAGAGGTTAGTTACCCTCATACTCCCCAGTTCAAGTAACAAAAGATATAATTTTGCACTCGAGATCATCTAACCTCTTCAACAATTTACAATCTTTAGATACTTTTATAAGTGTAGCTTTCTTGTGTGACCAATTCACTATCTAAATAAACTTAGAAACGCTGCTACTATATGTATTGCTATCTTTGAGGAGTAAACAAATTTCATATCTTTTGTTGTAATCTACATGCATTACAATACCAAAAATCTATTATGTTATGCTTTACAATTTTTTAGGATTAAGGCAGGGGCAAATCAAAAATTATAGTCATATTTACTTTATCATGATTAGAAAGTTGCGCTCCTTCATCAACCATTAATAGTAAAATAGGGATTAAAATTCTCAAAAAAAATTAACGTGGGTAGAATTTGAACTCTTACCAACCAATATATATCACAACAAGGCACATCACAAACTAGAGACGTTCATTTGGGTCATCGTGTCAAATTCGGGTAAAGTGTTTTTGGTCGATTCAAAACTGGATCTTGTGTGTGCATTTATTTTTACATTATTTTTAATTCATTTTGAATTCGGGTTAAGTTGGTTCGGTTCAAAGGTCGGATAAATATCAGGTCATCGAGTCTGTTTTGAACACCACTATTACCAACAAAGCTATGCTTGACTAATGAACTGTACGGAATTTGTTAATATATGACAATACAACAAAATTAACTTTTTGCGACATAGGATTTAGTAGAGGTATTCATTCTGGTGATCGAGTCAGTTTCGAACGGGTGTCATTCGGTTTGGTTGTATTTCAGGTCGGTTATTTGAGCTATTGCGTTAGCATCGGTTTGATGTCGGTTGAAGTTCGTGTTGAGTAGTTAATCGGTCTAACACTGTTATTGGTTAATAATTGGTTCGGTTTTACTAGGTACAGATTGGGTTCGAGTATTATTTTCCAGTAGAATTCGGCTACGAATTACTAATTACTATAGATCGAGTCCATATCAAATTAAGTTGTTAGACATTTTTAATTGATGATAAGATTCCCTTTCGTTAAAGCAAAATAGTTAAAATGCAAATCAGTTAGTGATTATTGCTTTGTTACTTTAACTTGTTTTAATGTAAATTAAAATTAAAGTTTTATCATTTTTCATCTAATTTGATTTAAAATAGTTAATTAAACATTGACCATTGATTATCACTCTAAATATATAAAACCATGTATGTATCAAATTTAGTTTATTAAAATTTCTATTACATTATTAGATTAACTAATAAGATGATTGAATGACTCGATCCTCTACATTAAAAATTGATTCAGGATTACAGCATTTCGATTAAAAATTCTTTTGGGTTAAGTCGGTTTTAGCCGGATCAAGTTCGGTTTTGAGCATGATTCGGGATGGTTATGACTCGGGTCGGTCACTATTAGGTTCGGGTAATCTCGATGAACGCTTAAATGCCGATTATAAAAGTCGGTCCCAGTTCGGGTTCGATTTTACGATTTTTGGTCGTAAATCCGTTCGAGTGCAACTTCAGTTCGGATACTGTCGGTTCGATAAACCTAGAAAAGAAACAGATTTTTGGGTCGGTTAACTTTCAGTTTCGGTTGGGATTTTCGGGTCGGACCACATTTGAACAACTCTAGGATTTAGTGTCATTGAAAAAAGTCACTAATTTCTATTTTTAGTGTAATAATTATTGGTTTCTATTTTAAGTTCCACAATTGAAGTGATATACTGATATTTTATTTGGTCTTCAGTGACATGTAATTATTACTATACTATATAGCAGCATTCCTAGTAATGTCACTAGATCTTATTTTGCAAAAAACATAATATGCTTTTTTGTTATGCTACTAAAAAGTCTAGTAAATATCAATAAATTCACTATTTATACCATTAAAAATTTAAAGTAGTGACATTTTAATTAAATGTCACTAAATATATTATACTAAAAGTATATTATATTGTAGTGTGACACTCATTTTTTCTAGGGGGGATAGGTGATCGTTATTTGAGTATATTAAATAACCTGGAACCTCAACCATTAGTTTAAGGTTTTGTTTGAGCTGATTTTTTGTCAAGAAACCAACTCAACCAAAATATTGTTGATGGTTTAGATCCACGATATCTTATATACTCTAACAGTCGGGCACCTTTAATTGGCCTAGAACCGCCCTTGAATTAAGAGTTTTGACATTGTGGTAGAATTCCAAAGCAAAAAAAGTCATATATAAGATTATTTGATTTATCTTATTGTATGTAGATATTTCAATCTTTGAAATATAAATTATAAGGGATAAAATATTGTATTAAATGGCGCATTGATTAGAGGAACCATTATATAATAACTAGGAAGATTGATGTTATCGATCAGGTGAAGATTATCTATAATAAGTTCCGTCTTTCCTTAGTGATCTCCTTGAAACCAATACTTTAGGCATCTGAATCTAAACAATACAGTTTAACACTGTCATAAAATGAGGTCACAAAATTTATAAAATTTAAGAGTCATAATGAGGTAAATTTAATTAGCCATGGCCAAAAAGAGACAAGACATCAGTTATCACCACTGGCGAGGGTATGGCTACCAAATAACCATCTCCTTTTGATTTCATGAGTTTGGCGATGGCATGGTGACGACAGAACTCATCACCAACAGTGAGCAGACAACGTCGATGGCCTTGCTGGTAGCCTTTTGGTCGCCAGCTTCATCACTTTATATTTTTGATTCTTTTTTTTAAACCTGGCGACGGCGATGCTGGCAGCGTTTTGGTCGCCATAGTATTTTTGCTTTTATTTTTTTATTTGTTTTTATTTTTGGCGATGGCAACACCTCATAGCCATTTCATCGCCATATTTTTAAAATTTGAATTTCAAAATCTTGTCAGCTATTTTCCTTCCTTTGCAAGCTAGTGTTTTAATTCCAGAGGTGTAGCGACCGACTAACTACGAACGTAGTCATCACCCCCTCCCAATAGTCAAATATTGTCTTTTCCATTGTAGATCAGAGTACTTGTCATTAGTATTGGTGACGGGTTGGCTATGAGTGTGTCGTCACCATTTAGATTCCATTTGCTCATTAGTTTCAATTGTGAACTCCAATGCAATTTGATTAAGTAAAAATGTAATTTTGAACTCCAACAATTTATCCTTACCAAAATTTGAAAACCTGGCTACAATGGTTTGCGCTTCATGATTCATAGTGGCTTTAACTTATAAACAGTGTCAGATTTAAAAAACAAACCCATGGGTAGCACTAATGTATTGTAGTAAATAAAAAGATAAATCTTAGGAAAAATTACCTTGAATAATCCAAACTATTCACGATTTTCCTACAATAATCCCACCTATTGATTAACCATCACTAGTGGAAAAAACTTCATCTGCTGCGGTTTTTGGGCCACCAAAGGCTGCGGTTTTGGACCTCAGCACTTGTGGTAGCAGCTGATAGCTTGAAAGAAAGGCTGCGGTAAAAAAACGCAGCAAATAATTCATTAGGTGCGGTTTTTGCCAAACGCATAATATTTCAAATTAAAAAGCCTTATTGGCTGCGGTTTTTGGGGACAACCGCATAAGGCTTTTTTTAATTATGAAAAATTGCTCTAGTGGCTGCGGTTTGGCTAAAAAACCGCAGCCTTTAAGTCATTTATTTTTTATTTTTTTTTGTTTTTTTTGTTTTATTAATAATAAAATATAATAAACAATAAACAATTAATAATAATGAATAATATATATATATATATATATATATATATATATATATATATATATATATATATATATATATATATATATATATATATATATATATATAATATTGTAATTGGAGAACATAATAAATAATACTTACGGTATCAATGTTTTCTACCCCGACGTTCTTCACGGCTTGTATAATATCATCCATAAATTTAAGAACGTGGTAGCCGCAATCGATGCTATTTCCTTGGTGAAAACACTATGAAAAAATATATTTTATATGTTAGTTCCAAAAACACCTAATTTCAAGCATATGAGGTTTATTTTCGATTCTAACCACTTCAAGACAATAATATATACCAAATAGTTTTGTGTGACAATTTTCGTGCATAACAAACCAAGTTTAAGCTATATTACGTGCGAATTTGACAAAAACGCTTCAAAACCGTTAAAACGGCAACTTAACACCTAATTTCAAGCAAATGAGGTTTATTTTCGATTCTAACTACTTCAACACAATAATATATACCAAAGAGTGTTGTGTGCCAAGTTTCGTGCATAACAAACCAAGTTTAAGCTATTTTACGCGCGAAAGTGACAAAAATCTTTCAAAAAACGCTAAAATCGAAACTTAACACTTAATTTCAAGCATATGACAATTATTTTCGATTCTAACTACTTCAGAAAAATAATATATACCAAATAGTGTTGTGTGCCATGTTTCGTGCATAACAAACCAAGTGTAAGCTATTTTACGCGTGAAAGTGACAAAAATCCTTCAAAACCTTTAAAACCGCAACTTAACACTTAATTTCAAGCATATGACAATTATTTTCGATTCTAACTACTTCAACACAATAATATATACGAAATAGTATTGTGTGCCAAGTTTCATTCATAACAAACCAAGTTTAAGGTATTTTACGCTCTAAAGTGACAAAAATCCTTCAAAATCTTGAAAAACGCAACTTAACACTTAATTTCAAGCATATGACAATTATTTTCGATTCTAACTACTTCCACTCAATAATATATACCAAACAGTGTTGTGTGCCATGTTTCGTGCATAACAAACCAAGTGTAAGCTATTTTACGCGCGAAAGTGACAAAAATCCTTCAAAACCTTAAAAAAAGCAACTTAACACTTACTTTCAAGCATATGACAATTATTTTTTATTTTAACTAATTCAACACAATAATATATACCAAATAGTGTTGTGTGCCAATTTTCGTGCATAACAAACCAAGTTTAAGCTATTTTACGCGCGAAAGTGACAAAAATGCTTCAAAACCTTTAAAACCGCAACTTAACTCTTAATTTCAAGCATATGACAATTATTTTTGATTCTAACTACTTCAACACAATAATATATACGAAATAGTGTTGTGCGCCAAGTTTCGTGCATAAACAACCAAGTTTAAGCTATTTTACGCGCGAAAGTGACAAAAATCATTCAAAACTTTAAAAAACGCAACTTAACACTTAATTTCAAGCATATAACAATTATTTTTGATTCTAACTACTTCAACACAATAATATATACCCAATAGTGTTGTGTGCCATGTTTCGTGCATAACAAACCAAGTTTAAACTATTTTACGCGCGAAAGTGACAAAAGTCCTTCAAAACCTTAAAAAACGCAACTTAACACTTACTTTCAAGCATATCACAATTATTTTCGATTCTAACCACTTAAACACAATATTATATACCAAATAGTGCTGTGTGCCAATTTTCGTGCATAACAAACCAAGTTTAAGTTATTTTACGCGCGAAAGTGACAAAAATCCTTCAAAATCGTTAAAACCGCAACTTAATACTTACTTTCAAGCATATGACAATTGTTTTCGATTCTAACTACTTCAACAAAATAATATATACCAAATAGTGGTGTGTGCCAAGTTTCGTGCATAACAAACTAAGTTTAAGCTATTTTACGCGCGAAAGTGACAAAAATCCTTCAAAACCTTTAAAACCGCAACTTAACACTTACTTTCAAGCATATGACAATTATATTCGATTCTAACTACTTCAACACAATAATATATACCAAATAGTGTTGTGTGCCAAGGTTCGTGCATAACAAACTAAGTTTAAGCTATTTTACGCGCGAAAGTGACAAAAATCCTTCAAAACCTTTGAAACCGCAACTTAACACTTTCTTCATAGCACTGCAATGCATGGGAAAAGTATAAATATTTATGTAATACTATTTATTTTATATATATATATATATATATATATATATTATATATATATATATATATATATATATATATATATATATATATACATATATTATATATATATATATATCATATATATTATACATATATATATATATTTGCATATATATACATATATATATATATATATACATATATATATATATATATACATATATATATATATATACATATATCAAATGGTCAGCGATCCAGAGAGACCATCTCACATAACAGATGAGCAAATATTCTTTGTTCATTTGTCAAATGAGCAAATAATTAGGTGTTCATTTGTCAAGTGAGCAAATACTTAGTTGCTAATTTAACAAATCAACAAAAACTTAGTTGCTCATTTGTCAAATGAGCAAATAGTTAGTTGCTCATTCAAACTAACACTTATATTGTTTTAAACAAAAACTACAAAAACTTTGAATAATTGATCAACTTCAGTCTTCAATTCTCTCCGTTAATTGCTCTTGGATTGTTGCCCCTAGCTTTATTCAGAATCACTTGCTTCGTTAGCTTTTTTTTTCTTTTGGACAACTTATTTAACAAGTTTGACAATATTTACTTGACTTGAAATAATTGAGAGGGTATACTTCAAACGAAATTTTTCAATGATTATGTCCTGCGATGAGAAAAATTGAAGCAATAATTCAAATTAAGTATATGGTAAGTAATGGCTTCATGAATGTATATCAAAAAGTTGCTCGCAAATTGTAACCTAAAAAGTGCAAATTTCTCATTCCATAAATGAGAAATTATAAAAATTGCAATCACAATACATTATTTGCTCTTTCACAAATGAGCATGGACTTATTTGCTCATTTCAGAAATGAGCATTCAATTATTTGTATCAAGTTATAAGCTCATTTGACAAATAAGCATTCAATTATTTGCTCATTTTCCAAATGAGCATTGAATTATTTTAGTAGGCAAATATGCTATTATATGGTTTTTATAGGTAAATATAACTATAGCAATTGTATGGTTTTTTGTAGGCAAATATAACTATAGCATTGAATTATTTTAGTAGGCAAATGTGCTATTTTACAAAATCACAATACATTATTTTTCTTTAAATGTGAAAGACTATAAGTTGCAACAACAAGCATGAAATGTGAAAGACTTACATTATTTTTCTTTAAACCTGAATTTCACGGTAAATCAACTAGAACAAACTCCATAGACTTGATCTGTTTTAACCGAACAACACTTTGTCCTTCACCATTCATGAAATATGAACATGCACTTTTCTGAAAATGAACAAATAAGTTAAAATCAGAACAAAAACAGGTGGAACAAATATAGTTAGAACAAGCAGAACAAGATTAAGATGAACAACTAAACTCAAATACATTTTCTAAAATAATCTAACAAAATCTTGAGTCGTTACTGCCACCTACCCACACATTACACAATTTTGATTCTAGATTCTGATTTCAAATTCTATTACAGGTTGTATGTATGCTTATGTGTGTGTGCGCGCCTGTGTGTGTGTACCAGTGTATGTGTGTGTGTCTGTGAGTTTGTATGCGTGAGCGTTTGTGTGATAGAGTACCAGTGATATAATGAGAATGAATAAGGAATCAGGTAATAACATGACAAGCATCAATGAGCATATTGATGATGAAGAAGTGGCAGATGACATACCAGATTTTTAAGCAATTTCTTATTTTCTCTAGGACCTTCATCATAATCAATAACCTCGATTATACCACAGTCTATGGTGGTGCTAAAACATATCATATAATAATGGTCCTTTTCAAATACTGGAAAAAAGAAAAGCTCAATATCTTTCTTTGGGATAGTTGTTTAGCTGAATTTCAACTCCACAACCTCACAAAACATTTTATTCCTTTCTTGAGCATAATCACTTTCGTATTGAAAAAGGCAATCCTAAAAAAATACATAAATAAGATGAATGTAAATGAAAAGAGTAAATAACAAATGAGCAAATTGAATATGAAATGAGAAACGTCGTATAAAATGAGTAAATTGAAATTTTTTTACAAATGAGCAACACAATCAAAAATAAACGAAGAACCAACACGCTTAAATTTTGCCAAAGCAGAAGAGCATAAGTGGATCAGGTGTAGCCATACAAGCAGTGGTCGTAAAGCTTTTGCAAGCGGACCATTCGCCTACAAAGGCGACAACATCATCGGGCTCAAAGCCCAGAAGAACATCATCAATGATTGTGGCAAGAAATGACCAAACTTCATCTTATTCTTTTCTAACTCAAAGACACTCCAAAAATAGAACATGCAACCCATGAAATAGGCAAACACAGAATGAATTAACACATTGTAGCAACTATTCTTTGTTCATTTATTAAACGAGCAAACAATATTTCTATGTTTGCTCATTTGTCAAATGAGCAAATAATTAGGTGCTCATTTGTCAAATCAGCAAGTACTTAGTTGCTAATTTAACAAATAAGCAAAAACTTAGTTGCTCATTTGTGAAATAAACAATCAATTAAACAAAATCCCAAATCTTAATTGTTTTCAAATCACAAAAGAATACAACTACTAAGGTAAAAAGGTTTAAAAAGTTGCATCATACTATAAAAGGTAAAAGGTTGATTTGAGTAGGAGAAATCAAGCTTGCTACGTGAAGGTCATAGAAACATTTACAACAAGCTTGTAGCCATATTTGATATCTTTTGCGTTCCTCAAAATACGAAATTGCTTTCATTCAATCTTTATTTACTCCTTTTCATCCTGCAACCACATATAACAAGTATCGGGGGGCATATATGAATAAATGCGCCTCAGATGTATAATGAGTGAGTGTTGCAATCCTGTTGACTATGTGGAAAGTCTAATTTGAAAGTATTACAGATACTAAAAGACACAGAACATGTTTCAACATCCAGTTTAATAGTCAAAACTAGGAAAAAAACGATAGCAACTAGAAAAGTAAGAAGGAAAAGAGAAGCTGCCCTTTACGCATCATTAAATACCAAATGAATCCTTAGCAGGCGAGGTAACAATTACGAAAATATGAGGCCATTTTGCAAAAGGAACATATAAGTTTGGCAATACGTATAATATCTTCTAATCTTTCTTGGACAGATACCTTACTTCCGGAATAAGTTTGGCAATACGTATAATATCTTCTAATCTTTCTTGGACAGATACCTTACTTCCTGACTAACTATAAGAATTTGATTGTATCTCTGCCTGCTTGGTAATTTAATACAAATGAGCAAAAATATAGATACCTTACTTCCTGACTAACTATAAGCTCATAATCAGAGATAAAACCTATTACATAAAAAGTAAATAATTAGTTGGTAATTTAATACAAATGAGCAAAAACATAGATATTCATTTGTCAAATGAGCAAAAACATAGATGCTCATTTGACAAATAAGCAAATGATTAGGTGCTCATTTGTCAAATGAGCAAATAATTAGGTGCTCATTTGTCAATCAAAGGAACCCCTAAATATCGGCGGCCAGTGCAAAGAAAAGTGCTTCAGACTATCGATTACTTGAGGGTATTGCTTTCGCTCTGCTCTCACGCGTGAAATTAAATTGGCATTCTGAGTTTCGAGGTAAACAAAGTCGAGGAACGATTTCGAATAGAAGTACGATATTTAAGTTGACCTTATTGTAGGTGAAAGTATGATAGTCAACGCCAGTCTTCCCTTGATGAGGCGTTTACGTGGTTTAAATTGATTTTTGATGCATGTTTTGTAGTATGGGCGATACATTAGGAAGAGATGCAAATGTTTTAAGTGTAAATTTGAATCTCTTTGTAAAACATATGCAAAGCAAGGTAAAACCCTTTGTGTTTTCAACTCACTGCAAGAGGGGGCTTGTTTGATGAAACGGGAAGATATTTTAGATACGCAGACAGTATCGGCGATTGGTAAATTGTTTTGATGGTAGTTTGGCAATAAGTTTTGTTTTCCCTAAAACTTATTATAACCTAGATTATGAGATACTAAAGAATGACATACCGAAAATCAATGATACAATTTTCATAGATGAGTAGCAAGACAAGCATGTAGCATGTTACATTTAAGCTACATCAGGGTATTGATTAGACACACACAACACACCTAAATGAAATGATCTTGGACAGACATCACAGCATAAAGGATCCCCAGGATCATGGCAAACACTGCATAGATCGTCATTCTCATCTGTAGACAACTGCCTTGTTCTTGATATAGTGAGTAACAGTTGCAGTTGGGAACAGCAAGTTGCTCAAGAGCTTATGCTTGAGACATAAGCCTTTTTTTTTGAATTACTATCAGAGTAATTAATGAGAAATGTGTGAAATCAGGCAGTATGCAATTTTTATTCAATTTCGTTTAGCATACACAAAAGGTTTTGTATTTATCCTTCCATATTGGCTTCTGAAGAACCTACCTCCACCCCTAGGATCACAAAGTAGCATTTTAATTTCACCTTATCTTAGAATGTTGGAGTTAGGTAAGATTTTCATGCTTAAAAAAGCAAAGAAAATCAGAAAGAAACAGGAGTAGAAAAATGATTGAAGAAAATCAAAAGAGCAAACATAAAATAAAAAAAACGATTAAAGCAAATGAAAATAGCAAATCAAATCAAAAACAAAAAAACGATAATACTAAGAAAATCAAAAAGAAACAGGAGTAGAACTTGTGAAGATTCAAGAACTCAAAAGCAAAACGATTAATTAATTGTAGATCTGATGATGAAGATTGAGCAAAAACTGAAGATTGTAGAATCGATGATGAAATTTGAAGATTGAGCGAAAATCGAAGATAAATTTGTTGTGTTTAAGAAATTCTGATGAGCGAAAACATAGTAGAAATTCTGATGAAATTGAAGAACAGATGATGATGATGAGCGCAAAAATGAAGATGAGCGAAGTGAACGAAAACCGAATATGTTCGTTGTATTATGAGCGAAACTAATGAAATTCTGTTTAAGAAATTGAAATTTGTTTTGTTTAATGGATTATATTATGACCGTTAGATTAATTGATCTGACGGTTCTAATAAGTCCTCACATATTATTAGTGTTCTCACATAAGGGATGTGTCCTCACATGATCCCATTTCTATATATATATATATATATATATATATATATATATATATATATATATATATATATATATATATATATATATATATATTTTATATATATATATATATATATATATATATATATATATATAACACTTAAATGAAATTGGTAAAATTTTTAAACTTACGCATTCAACAAGCCTTTGAATTTTATGTTGCGAGGTAGGGCTTGGCCTTTATGTAATGAGTCGAAGACGTGCACCGTAGTCGTCATTGGACATTGACCAAAAGTATCCAATGCATACTACAAATCAAAATTTAAAATCAACAAGTTAGAGAATAGGTGAACTTAAAAATTAAAAGATAAGTTCAATTTCAAAAATAAAACTAATTACCCTTCCATGTATGGGGCCAAAATGAACGTGTGTTTAGATGCAAAAGAATGTTTCAGAGCACGTTCAATGTATGCTTTAACGTCATCTGGATCATTTACGCACTTACTACCCGAAATCGACTCAGGACAAAACCATCCAAATTTTATGGGTGGTTCGAGGCAATTTAGCTCCTCATAAGCTGCACTAAACTCACGAATAAGAAAATTTTGTCAGTAATTCGATTATTAAGATAATTAAACAATAAAATCTAAATTGTAAGATAATGAACATCACCTCATGTAGGCATGGATAAGAGCGACATTCAACATCTTCCCTCGCAAAAATTGTCCAATGTCACTAGGACCAATAATGACATAAGGATCCTCAACAAAGCAGAATTGCTCCTTCTGCAAGGGTAGAACGATTGGGTCCTCCTCACGCATCCGAGATGCACCTTTGTGCAGCCATAGGCAATCTGGAGAGAGACCTTTAAGCTCAGCATCAGTCAAGATTGGACTGATTGCCACCGACGATGAGGAATCGATCTCTCTCTTAGAGCCTTTTCAACTCTTTTCCTATTTCAATTTATACAATTAAATTAGTGTAATAATCACGCAATTGAAATAATAACAACAAATAAGATAATACAAAAGATTGAATTTTTTTTCCACAGTCGGTCTTCACCCCCTTGTACTTGCCCTGTTTTACCAAATACAGTCTCAACCCCCTTAACCTGTTCGTAAACCTCATAACTGGTCAACGGTCGACGAGCTACACGGTCCTCAACCTCCCCGTTGAACAACTTCTTCTTCTTACGATATTGGTGATCTTGTGGGAGGAACTTTCGATGATTCATGAATACATGTTTGCACTTAGGAATCCACGTGGATTCCATGTCATCGATTACATATTGGGCACGCTTTCTTCCCTTTTTTCTTATACCCTGATAAGTTTCCATATGCCGGAAAATCATTAACAGTGCATAAAAGCATTGCACGCAAGGTGAACTCCTAATTAGCATACGCATCAAACACGGAAACTTCTTCATCCCACATCTTTCTCCAATCCTCAACGAGAGGTGCAAGATATACATCTATGTCATTGCCAGGTTGCTTAGACCCGAGATAAGAAGGGAAAGCATAATGTACTTATGCTTCATACACAACCAAGGTGGCAAATTATAGATCACTAAAAGTACCGGCCAAGTACTATGTTGAGAACTAAGATTGCCGAATGGGTTCATTCCATCCGTGCACAGTCTGAGCCTTAAATTACAAACTTCATCCCCAAAAGTCTTATGCAACCTATCAATACTCTTCCACTCCGGAGAATCAGATGGATGTGTGAGCAAGTGATCTTTCTTCACCCTATCTGCATGCCACCTCAAATTTAACGTATCTTTCTTTATAGAAAACAAGCGCTTGAATCTAGGTATTATTGGAAGATACCACAATACCTTAGCCGGGGGCCCTTTTGCATCCCGAGCCCCTTTACGCTTGTAACGCAATAACCCACACCTAAGACACTCTTCTAAGTTCTCGTTTTCATTCCGATACAATACACAATCATTCGGACACGCATGAATCTTCTGGTACTCTAACCCGAAAAGACACATTAGCTTTTTGGCATAGTATGTCGACTTTGGAAGTTCATTTCCCTCAGGAAGCATCTCACCTAACGCTTCTAATAACATTGTAAAACTAGTGTCACTCCAATTGAACTTTGACTTAATGTTGAAAATTGTCAAAATTGCTGTAAGTTTTGTGAACTTTGTACATCCAGGATACAAAGGCTTTTGAGAAGCCTCTGTCAACAAGTCAAATACACGAGGACGTTTTCCTAACTCATCCTCGGCTCCCTCCATCATCTCATCAACACGATCCACATCCTCATCGACATTCTCTTCATCCGTCTCGTACCCATCAACACGATCCACTACATCCTCATTCACATCGGCCACATTATTGTCATCCTCAACAACACTTTTTTCCTTGTAAACTCCCTCCTCACCATGCCAAACTCAAACATGATATTGAGGCCTAAACCCACGTCGAAGTATGTGCTCCCTAAGGATATAAACACTATCTACCTTTGATACATTGCCACAATTGACACATGGGCAATAAAAACCAACTCCCCCCGTCCTAACTTGATGTTCAACCGCAACACTACAAAATTCTAATACGCCATCAATAAATTCTGACGAATCAATGCTTCCATACATCCAAGAACGATCTTTTATCATCCTAAGTGTGATTATTTAATTCAAAAAAAATTAATAAAATTTTTTTAACATATATACTTATTTATACCAAACATATTTAACCCTAAAAATATATACATTTTTATACCAAATCTATTTTAACCCTAAATATACATACTTCATATTCTAATTCTATACTTCATACTTCAATTATGTATATTTTAATTTATTAGCGAAATACAAGCCTTAAAACTACATACATATTTATATAAGTAAACTACACACATAATTAATTAACAAAAACTAAATAAAAACCAAACCAATTATACCTTCAAAATTAAACAACTTAAAGAACTTTTAAGAACTTGAAAACTTAAATAATTAACCAACTAATTATAATATCAAATATATAAACACATAAAAATAACAAACAAAATCAAATTGAAAATCATACCGTGAATTTTCGTGGGTTGAAAAAGTTGGGTTGTGTAACCTCTACAATGTAAAACAAATCAAAATTAGTATAAAAAAAACTAAGCCCTAACTCACAATATATAAAGCTTTAAAAAATTATACCTATAAGAAGAACAAGAACCAATGAAATTCTTCTACACGAAATTGGGTGAACAAGAACCAATTAAAAAAATAAGCCCTAATTTCGTGGGTTTATCAAGAACAAGAAGAATTTCGTGGGTTTATCAAGAACAAGAACAAGAACAACAAGAACAAATTAAGAACAATGTGTGTACACAAGCAAACACAAATCGCAAGGAAGAGCAGAGAAGAAGAAAAACTTTCGTATGAAACAGTAGATGCTTGAAGAAGAAAAGCTTGAAGAAGAAGAGTAGAGAAGAAGAGCAAGAATTTTCGTATGAAGTAAAAGAGCAAGAAAAATGTGGGTTTATCAAGAACAAGAATTTTCGTATGAAGAAGAAGAGCAAGAAAATCGCAAGGAAGAAGAGCAACAAAATAGTAGGCGTATGAAATAGTAGATTAATGAAACTGCAGTTGAGTGAAAAAAATAGACGTTATAAAATTTTTAGGCGGTTTAATATTTGCTGCGGTTATTAGGAAAAATCGCAGCTAATGTTGATTTTTTTTTTTGAGTTGCGTATTATTTGCTGCGGTTAAGGGACAACCGCATCCTATGTTGATTTTGTTTTTGACCTAATTTGTTATTTGCTGCGGTTTGAGGCAAAAACCGCAGCCTTTGTTATTTTTTTTTTTTGAGCTACTTTTTCTTTTCATTATATGTTGCGTATTAATAAAACCGCAACAGATGTTGCGCAGCAAATGTAATTTTTTCCACTAGTGCATGAATAATCCCAACTTTGAGGGGCATTTTCCTAGAGTAAACCCGATGACCGAATGACTTGCTATAGCAAGTTTTATTTTTTAAGAAAAAAGATAAATTAAAATAAAATGTCGAAAAAAATGTTAAAAAAAATGTTCATAAAAAAATTATGATTTTTTTTATTATTTAGAATTTTTTATGGAAATTTTCAAAAATATTTTCTAATTTTAAATTAATATTTAATTTATTTTTTTGGTGAATTACAAACTATAACAGGTCATCGGGTTACCCAAGTTTACTCTAGAAAACTACCCCTCAAAGTTGGGATTATTCATGGTTAATCAATAGGTGGCATTATTGTAGGAAAATCATGAATAGTTTGGATTATTCTAGGTCATTTTTTCCTAAATCTTAAATAAATAAATGAATTGTTAAATTATTATGTACTAAGGAATTGAGGACTGAGGTCTGACTTTTGAAGAGGTCGGGAGATTCATTTGAACAGAAGCACAACATTTAAGGGGGAGGAACAAGGATAATTGAACGAATGAGTAGGATGATGAAGACAAAGTATGAGAGACATATAGTGAAGGTAAAGAAAACCCTACATCTAAAAATTCAAAGAGTGTGCATGAAGACTTAGATTTCCTCTCAAAATTAATCTTTTTAAAACAATTATGGGTAGCATGTGCTACCCAAGATTATATACTAGATCCGCTTATGCTCGTAAATACTTTGTTGGTATAATTTACAAAAAAACTAAGGCTTTTTAGAAAAAAATAAATGAATTTTTAAAGCGAATATACCCAAGGTTATATATGGTTTTATTGGAGGAGTACAAAAAGGTCACATACTTACGGAACAGATTCGCACACCACAAGGTAGGTCTTAGGAATGGGCATGAGTTGGATCTGGGTCAGGTTCAGCTAGACTCGGATTCAGATTCTAAATTTTTTTATGGTAAAATTATCGTGAATAATACAACATTATGATAATTTCACTACAATAATATAAATATTGATTAACTATGAAAAATATCAATTTAAGGATTTATTTCCTAGAATAATACGAACTTTAGTTTATTAATTAATTTTACCAACTTTTTTTGTCTTATACTCACTTATAGTTTGATTTTTAACACGTTTGGGATTTTCTAGAAAACACCCTTTGAAGTTGATATTGTTCATGGTTAATCAAATGTTGATATTATTATAGGGAAATAAACAAAAAATTGAATTATTCTTGGTAATTTTTTCTTTTTTTATTGGACTTAGACTCGGAACCAGATCCGTAGGGTCTAAAAATTTTGGACCCTGACCCAAACCCTTAGGGTCTAGCGGGTCTATGGTCTGGATCTGGATCAAGAACAATTTTATTTTTTTATTGAAACTTTTTTAAAAATATATTATATATGAAGTACAATTTCGACCATTCGCATAAATTTTACATTTTTGATTAACGAGGCTCGTCTAGTACTTTATACTAATTGAGCGAATAAATATATGAAGTTTCCAACTTTCAAGTTCTTATAATGAAATATTTATCAAGTCTTTAATTTTTAAAATATAAATACAACGATTACATTTTAAATTACATGAACCGACAAAGTTCAAAATCACGTAATGTTCGAAAATGTAACAAAATTTAAAATCAAATAATTAAATGCACATGATAGTTAACATATAGTATTTTAAAAATAGATGTAAATGGGTTCATGGGTCTAATCTAGGTCGAATCTGGATCTTAAACGTGTAGACCCGTACACGAACCCTAAGGTTATGGATCCAAATCCGACAAAAATCCATTAGATCCAAAAATAGCTGAACCCAGACTAAAAATTAGAATCGGATTTGGTCTAGAGCCTTAAAATCCAAGACACATATCCATCCCTAGTTGAGAGAGTTACTCCATTAGCAAAGTAAAGATTGTCAATCAACTTTGATGTCACCTTAGTTTTGGGATTAATCTTTAGAAGTAGTAGTCCATTGGCTTCTAGTAAATCCAAATACCAATTGTGAAGACCAAATTTAGTGCTTGCTATGCTAAAATACAAGCTACTAGGGGTATTCATTAGCGGGTACCCGATATTTTTTTGATTTTTAGATTGATTTTATTGTAAATATGTGGAAGCTTTTGAGTAAAATTTGCACAAAATTGAGCTGATTTTGACGAGAGTATATGTTTTTCTTATATGTTGGATTTTGGGTGGGTTATAATTTAGGTATCCAGGCAGAAGGATAAATCAGATCCTTTAACTTTGATTTTAGGAGCCGTTATTTAGTGTAGTGTTGTGTATTGTAACTGTTGGGATTTTCTGCACATACCTTAGCTTGATTTGTGATTCTTCAGACTTTTGCTGCACACAAGCTTGTGTTAATACTGTTGACTCACTTATAATTCTTCAAAGACTTTTTAGCTTGATTTGTATCCATATGATGGATTTAAGTTTCCTTCTTTGTTAACATTATTTTAGCATGTCAAATTTCAAACTCCATATTTTATAAAAGTACTTATTAATGTATGGGAAGATCAAATGGGTTTCATCACCTCCTACTTTTATATTGATTGTGTAAAGGTTTCAAATTCTTTTAATTTCATATGTTTTAGTCTTGATGTATGGAAGAAGTGAATGGATTTTTTCTTTGCCTTTGTACTTTTATTCACAAAGAATGATGCATTGGCAAGCACTTTGGGCAGCCTGTGAAAAATTAATATTTCGTCACCGGGTACCCGGTAAAATTTTAATATCGGCCCATGACCCGACTCGGTTAAGGCGGGTAGGGTACCCGACCCCGAGGTTGTAACTTTTTTAAAAATTTGACCCGCTATTTATGTTGCGGGTCAGCAGGTCAACGGGTCAAATTGGACGGGTCGGATTTTTTTGAACAGCCCAACAAGCTGCCACCTTTGCTTTCTATTATATAACCTGCAAACCTATGTCCATTAACATTGAAATATTGTTGTATTTAGTAATCAAAGAATGTTAATACCAACATTTCATTATCTTAATATCATTACGCAACTCCCATCAAGGGATGGGCATGGGTCATAGACCCAAAGGGTCTAGACCAGAACTGACCCTAATTTTAAGGGTCTGAGTCCACATATTTTTGGACCAATGGATCCGAGTCGGATCAAAGTCCATGTTCTTAGGGTCCGAGTCTACACGTTTGAGACCCAGATCGGACCTATGGACTCATTTACATCTTTTTTAAAAAAAAATATGTATTAGCTATCATGTATATTGAATTATTTGATTTGAGATTTTGCATATTTCTGAACAGTACGTGATTTTAAACTTTGTTGCTTCATGTAATTAAAAATGTGGTCGTTGTATCTATACTCGAAAATTTAAAAATTGATAAATATTTCGCTATAAGAACGTGAATGTTGGAAAACTTCATATATTTATGGAAAATTTGCTCAAAATAATCTCAACTATCACCCATTGGCCAAAAATAATCCCAACTATCAATTATTTTTGGAAAAATTACCCTGAATAATACGACCTTTCACTGATTTTCCTACAATAATACGAACTTTTAATTAACCTTGAATAATACGAAGTTTACTCCCAATTTTCTGCTGGTATCCATCTTTACCTATGACCGGCTAATTAGAAGGATTTATTAATTTATTTTTTTATTTTGAGAAAGTTAACCACTGTTTTGGATTACTTTATTGAGTAATTGAATTAGCTCAACTATACAGCAACCCAAACTGCCTCTTCTCTCTCCTTCATCACCATTAACACCCTGCAAGTTAACCTTCGAAGAAATCTTATGAAGAAGATAACTCAAACTCACTCAAGCTACATAACCACATGTTATGGTAAGTTTATTCTTCTCAATTGCATTATTTATTCTTAAACTTTGTGTACTCAGAAAATTAGGATTTTGAAATACACATTTTTTTCAATTTGTTGATTTATATGTTCACTTTCGGTTTTCATTCAAAATTTGGATTTAATTTCGTTTTTGCTTGGTTTTAGGCTAATCTTAGTGATTTAATTAGATTGAAGTTTTGGTATGATGGAAAATTCAAAAATGGAGTTGTCGGGTTAGAATATCTTGTGGGATGTTCTAGATTGAGATAATAATGAAGGAGAATACATATTCAACATCAATTAATTTACCTATGAAAATGCAAAAGGGGTAAAAATGAGAAGGAATTATAAGAAGTAAAAAAATTAAGGAAGAAGCTTGTAAGAAAGAAATTAGAAGTAGAAGAATTTGCAACAAATGAAAAAATGAAAGTTAGTAAGAAAATGAAGTAAACAAAATCTGCATAAATGGAAGGGATGATGTATTGTTTCAATGGGAAACTTTCACCTATTTTACCGGTCACAAACAAGTAAGGTATACCAACTGAAAATTGGGAGTAAACTTCGTATTATTCAGGGTTAATTGAAAGTTCGTATTATTGTAGGGAAATTAGTGAAAGGTCGTATTATTCAGGGTAATTTTTCCATTATTTTTTAATAATCCCAACTATTCTCATAATTTGTTGAAAACATACCCACCTCTTTTTTAACCGGCTACAACATGTAACTTTTCCACTTTTTCTGTCTTATTTGATTAATAGATGAAGGGGAAGGGTTATTTTGAACAGTTAAGTAAAAAACAAAAGAAAATAAAAGTTGAAAAAGCTACTTGTTCCATCTGGTAACAAGGGGTGGGTATGTTTTTAACAAATTATGAGAATAGTTGGGATTATTAAAAAACAATTGATTGTTGGGATGATTTTTGGCTAACGGGTGATAGTTAGGATTATTTTGAGAAAATTTTTCTATATTTATTCACTCAATTAGTATAAAGTGTTAGAAGATCCTCGTTAGTCGAAAACGTTTAAATAATTCCATGCGAATGGTCGAAATTGTACTTCATAATGTAACTTTAAAAATTTTCAGGAAAAATAAATTAATTTGGACCCAAATCAAGACCCTAGACCCGCCAGACTCTAAAGGTATGGGTCCAGGTCCAAAATTTTCAGACCCTGCGAATCTGGGTTCGGGTCTAAAAATTTTCACACCCTATGGATCTGGGTCCAATAAAAAAAGTAGGGTTTAGATCTGGATCTAGCCGAACCCGACCCAGATCCGACCCATGCCCATTCCTACTCCCACCTTTTTTCCATGTTAGTGATGATAACACTAACAAAAAAATTTATTTTTAATTTATTTATTTAGGCATTATCCGCAAATATAAGATACCTTAACATACCCATTGACCGGAATAAAAGTTATTTAATACTTTTCTCAAAAATAAATACTAGTATAAAACTTTACATATACTCATGTTAATAATTACATCTTGAAAATCAAAATAATAACAACATATGGAATTTTAATTACCATAATAAAACTTAAATGACATATACTCTAGATTAAGAGTAACATATGAATTTCAATTAATACATTAATCAATGTAATAATAAAAGAAATCATATCTTGCTTTACTTAGCAAATCAACATTTATACCACATAAGATTAAACCATCGTATATATCAAAATAAAACTAGACAAACTTGTCTTTATTATGTATTTGATATATAAAACTACCTATATGATCATTAAACTCATTTTACTTATTTAGCATTATGGAACTTAACCTCCATAACAAACAACTTTAATAAATAAAATTTTGAGTTTAAAATAATGTTGACAACTTTCAATCTTTATTTAATAACATTATTAGATTTTCAAATTCTTGTTAACATTTTTTTTTTTTTTGGAAAATTGGGAATATATATATTAAAGAGAAAAGAAAGGAGCACACCAATGCTGAAACTTGGGAACCCCAAATCCGCCGGCATAAAAAAACCCCGAGAGGAAAAAAGCCATAAGAAGAGGGGACCAAGAGCCAGGCCACTCAGAAACAGCATAGGAGTGGACTATGCATCACCATAAAGTTTTCAAAGATACAGGGTTCTTCACCTAATACATCAAAATAAAAGAAAACTAGCAAAAGCAACACCATAAAAACGCGGCCCCTTTATCACACCATACGCACCAAGACGGAGGAAATCAAGGTGGTTCCAAGGAGAGCCACCATCAGCCAATGAAGGGCCGAAAACACCAACACGAAGGGGCAAGATTTTCTTTAAGCCAACAGTGACACCAGCATAGAGCCCAACGATCAAACACCAGCGTGGCCATGAAGACCACCAATCATAAACACCAGCGCAACCATCAAGACCACCAATCATAAAAACACCAGAGTCCTTCACCTCGTAATTCACCTAGACCATACAACCAGCATGAATAAAACACCAGGAAATAAAAGAAACACCCCACCATAAGAAAGAAAAATGTCGTCCACCACAATCAAACACCGTGTGCTCCAAAAACCACCAAAACACCTGCAGCCCGCAACACCACACGCACACGGCACTACCACTGCAAACCACTCCCAATGCCATTCGAAACGCTGCAAATAAAATTTCTATCCCACCAGACAAAGACAATCACCAACAGATATTTTTCAATCCCATCAGACAAAGACAAGCATCATCATATACCAAAAAGAAAACTAGACCCACTACCAGAAAACACCACGAGAACAATAGCCACCTCGTCATCATCCACTCTGCATTTAACACCATCAAGGCCACCCCCACCAAATCTAGCTCCTCAAAAAAAAAACCAACAGCCATATGCAATTAACACCATCTAAAAACCACCAAAACGAAAACCCGCTGTCTACACACCACGAGAACACCACGAGAACAAAATCCACACTGCAATTAACACCGTCAAAAACCAACAGCCAGTCTCAACACCAAACCACATACAACCCGCTGTCTACACACAAACAACTAAGCAAAGGCCATCTCCGACAAAGGAAACCCAACACCACAACCCTCTAAAACAGACGACCATAAGACTGACCCAGGGTCCCCGCCAATACTGACCGAAAACCCACCAACAAGAAAACCACACCTAAAAGCACACAACACCCCTTAAACCCCAAACGCCACAGACCCCAAAAACCCAGAAACCCCAACGTCAGAATAGAAAACCCCACCACCATTGATTCATCGTCAAAATAGAAAACCCAATCCAGCTCCGAGCACTGAGATGAAGAACAAACCCAGAGAAGAAAACACCAAATGTAGAAAAGAAAAGGAAACCTGCTTGAATAAGTCGCAAAAACAGAGGAAGAATCCAAACGTCAAAAGAAAAATCCCACCTAACCCACCTTCACCAAAAACTCAAGAGCAACTTCGAGACCAAAAACCGGAAAAGCGAAACCTGCAAAAACAACACCAATCTTACACCACAACACCAATCTTACACCGCAACACCAACACCAAGTCTCAAAATCAACACCATACCGATAAACTTTTAACAGATGCCCAACATAAACTCTCAGCCCCCCAAATGCTCAAGAACCAAAGATCCCAAAACCAGAAACCCAAGTCTCAAAATTGACCATCGCCACCATCAAGTAAACGACCCCAGCCACCTTCATGCACCACTCGACAATCCATCCAAAAAGGCCAACACCCAAGAACTATAGACCAAAATAACCTGACTCCAAAATAAAAAACGAAATGGAAAAAAAAACAGAACCACCCACCGATAAGACCAATCCCAATAATCCATTGAAAATACAATGTGGTCCAAAACTTCCAACCCAGAACAAGACCGCCGACAAGAAACTAACCCAAGAACACAGCATCTCCAAATCCACAAGCAAATATATAAAAAGCTTACCTTAAAAATCGCCAGGGAACCCTCCCATACAATTCGAACAAAAATTGCAAAAGAAACGCCAGAGAAACCAAAAGAAAAACGCTTGACTTTCCACCTTGAGATTTGAGAGAGACCACATAAATCCACGAGAAAAACGGCAAGAAAGGACTAGCCCTGCCAAGAAAACACTCAGGCCACCGGAAAGACCTTCCACAACTCCCAAACCACCGAGCAACACCGCAACAAAACGCCAGAAACAGTCGACCAAATTTGTCGAACCAAAGCAACACCCCAAAAATAAGAAAGAGAATCGCAAAAGAGAACCAAAGAGGAGAACCCAGAATTTTTCGACCCAGATAACAATTGTCGAAACCCAGATCTAAAACGCCAAAAGGATGACCAAAACTGCGATACCCAAAAAACCCTAGTCGCCGCCTCACAAAACTACCGAACCCAGCCGCCGTCCAGGCAAGAGGCCCACCCAGGGGAGGAAAACCTAAAACCCTAGGAGAGCCTCTCTCTCTCTAAAACCTCTCACTACATTATATATATATATATATATATATAAATATACATATATAGACATATATATATATATATATATATATATATATATAGATATATATATATATATATATATATATATATATATATATATATATATATATATATATATATATATATATATATATATATATATATATATATTAATTAATTAAACAATTTTTCTTACAACCTTGGGATAAACTTAATTAATTTCTTCAGTATATTGGTTTATGATGACCAATTTTTTAATTTACTTAATTAAACTTCCAATGACAATTATTTATACACCTTAAATTACAATAGTTTTGTTCTTGTCTGATCATCAAGGACAATTAATTAAGTTTACAATCCTTCTAATTTGTGATTTAATTAGGATGATATGCTGGAGAGGGTTTATCCACTTAATTCCTTACTGATTATGCAATAAGATCTTAACAAACTTTAATGACTGGAAGCCTGCAAAACTTACCAAAAGGATTAGAAAGGCCCGGAAAGTGTATTTCCGAGGACCTTCTCCAACGCCCAAGTCAGTATCACAAATATGAAAGTTGCCTAACAAGTCCTTCAAGATACAATGTGGTAATCAAGTGGATTCTTGCTTAAGGCTTATCTTGACGTGAGGTCTTTATGTAATAAAATATTTCAATAAATTACTTTAACTGGGAATGTTTTTCTAAAGAGTTGTTCTTAATGTTTCCTCTTTGAATTTTTTGTACTTCTCTTTCCATATATGAAATTAATTACCTCATTTATGGCGTTTTGGTCTTGTATTTATAGCTGATGATTGTGATATTAAACATTCTCGTTCCTGATCCGTAGGAACATTTCTTGCATGTGTCAAATCTTCTTTTTGTACGTGTCAAGCTTACAACTCAATACAATTTTTTATTTGTCTTTAGTAGCTTCTTTATTTAACACATGTCCTACTATCAAAAAGTGGTTCTTTATATGCTGGACAAGTGTTCTTAATGCCCACGTGAAGTTCTCATGTAGCACCCCTTAGAATTGTAAACACTTTCTTTATACCCTGTCAGACAAATGTTATCAGATCACGTCCAAATCGAGATCGAAATTGCCAAATTCCAGTGGATTTGACTTTCTTTGACTATGTTTTATCTTAATAAAAACCCTGCTTAATATTTAGCACCCATACAAGTTTATTGGGCGACTCAATTGGGAGGGGGTTAGATCGTAAAATCGATGGGTAAAGCAAGTGTATATTTGTCTTTTTTTGTTATGCTATAAATAAATTGAATCCTTAATGTTACTATGGAATTTTGAAGGAAAACAAGTATTATCATTCATTTTTCTATACCCTTTAAAGTTTTGTTAAATTTAATAGGTTGGGAAGATAAAAAAATTTTGGGTTTTTAATTTCTTTTGAACTCCTTATTAATTCATTCATTTTGCGTATAAATTTGTATCATTGAGTTCATGATGAGAATTATATAAATTTAATAGGTTGGGAAAGATCAAAAAAAAAATTGTATCATTGAGTTCATTTTGCATATAAATTAATATACTGAAGGTATAATGATTTTGCAATCTCTGATTTATTTATCAGACTATATCAAATTATGAATGTTTATTTATCCTTATACTATTATTTATTTATAATACACAAATTCTTATGAGAGACGGTCTCTTTGAGAGACCATTTTTGATTGGGTCGGTCCATAAAAGAAAATATAAAATAAAAATAGGAATTAACTTCTCATGGATTGGGCCTAAGAGGCGAAAAATGTAGAAAAAAACATGCAATAAAGTCATACAATTTGGATGTTTGTCAACTATTTTAAGAATTTTAATTACAACTAAAAAATGATCATAATGTAATGATAAATTCATTATTTAAATCATTTGGTTTTATTAATATTTAAATTTATCTTAATCACAAAACTCCAAGACGCATGCAAAGATGACAGATTTTGTAATGCTTAGACAGTTGTGCAAAATTTTCAAATAAACTTTTAATAGAAGCTTCACCGCCAGAAGCCCAAATGCAAGAACCTGGCCGACTGCCGGCCCAATATTCTGCATGTATTTTTTTTTTTTCGGCTAGTCTCCTGGGAGATCGTTTTTTTGAAAAACGTTTTTTAGGTCCAGCCCATTAAAGTTTAATATCTACTTTACTCTATATTTTCGTTTATGGGCCAGTTCAATTAGAGATAGTCTTTCAGATAGACCGTCTCTCACATTTGTGTTTTTTTTTTCAAATAATTTTTTTTATTCTGCATGTATTCACAACACCAAAATCTAATTGTTTGAACATTTTTCATTCAATTTAGACAACTTTTGATTGGTTGAAAAAATTAATTTGAAATACAAGTAGGTTTGAGAGGCACATGGGTCGCCTGAGTTATGACATGACATTATATTACACTTTTTGGGACAATACAATTTATCATTCAGGTAGTCTCGGTGGAGATCATCTGAATATAAGACCCCCATCTACTCCCAACCTAACACTTCCTCCGTTCTAAATACTCTCTACATTTTTCATTTTAGGAAATTTCATATTACTTGCTACATTTTTCTTTTTAGTAAAAAACCAATCATTTAAAGTTTACCTACTCCTATTTTTATCCTACTCTATATCTAATTACTCCTATTTTTCTTTTTCATTTTTCAACAAATAATATTAAAAAATTCCAAAAAAACAACTTTCCACCTACTGCTCATCATTGCACAGTAATTTCTTAATCTTTGTGCCCGTGCAATAGTAGCAAGTAAATCAGAACGGAGGAAGTATTTGTAAACTGTTTAAAAAAAGAAAAAGAGGAAATATTTAAATGCTATTTTTAAAAACGGTATTCACGGAATTTGATTTTCAAACCGCCAAACTTAATCTCTACATTTAGGAAACAAAATCAAAAAGATTTGCACATCAAATTATTTACAAAATCTCTGAAAATCTTCAAGAAATCATAAAAAAAAAATCGACAGTTTATCTTCTAAACTCTAAACATCTGAATAATAAAGAATTTAATGAATGAATTCGACATGGTGAAGATTTACAAATTCAATTATTTACAAATCTCTGAAAAATTCAAGAAATTATCAAGAAAATCGACATTTCATCTGTAAAACTCCAAAAATCTCTCTAATGGAGGATTTAATGAATGACTTCGACATGAAAATGAGCAGCTTAGGATTTAATGTCAATTTATGTATCACAATTTTAATTATAAATTTCAATTAACTTAATGCGTTGCAGTAACTCAATTCAATCTAAATACTTATTTTTAAATCGACAATTGAATTAAGATTATAAGTTCAAAATTGAGTTAGATTACAAAACATAAATTGTCAATTTATGTGTCACAATTTTACTATTAACATAAGGGGTGTAAGTAATTTGGTTAAAACAGAACACAAAACCAAAACAAATTGCATAAGTAATTTGGTTTGACTATATTTAAATTTTTGTTTGGTTTGGACTGAATTTTAATTATAATTATAAGTTCTAGATTTGTTTGAGTTTTTGCCTTATTTTTAGATTTTTGTAAAATTATACGTTCAAAATTCAAGAATATAAGTTCAAAATTGTGTTAGATTATAAAATATTATTGTAAAATTATATGTCATAATTTAACTATTAACATTTTCAATTTGAACTAGTACCTATAGAACATCTTTATAGACTTTCAATGCTTATTTTTGAAACGATAATTGAAGTTTATACGTTCAAAATTAAGTTAAATCATAAAACATTAATTGTCAATTTATATATCATAATTTAACTATTAATATATTCAATTTGGACTACTTACAAATCTATATATAAGTGTGTTTAACATAATGGCAAGAATCAACCATCGTCAATCTTAAGCTATTATAAACTAATATAGAAACTCGTGCAATGCACGAAATTTTTAATAGAGATGCAATTACATGCTATCAATATAAAATTATAATATTTCTTGTAAAATAGGTAGAGAATTTTAGAATATATAATGTTTCTAATGAAAAAATTCGATCATTAATTAATATAAGTATTATTTAAAGCTCTCATACTTTTCAAGGCAAATTTGTGTTATCTTCCAACAATGTTATCGTAATATTTTTTGTCATCCTCAAAATGGTTTTTGATTATCATGTGTATTTTAATTCTTGTTGAAATATTTTAGAAATTAAAATTTTAATAAAAAAACTTTATTAATTAGCAAATATTTCAACATAAAAAAACAATTATGTATTCTAAGAAACTTTAAATGGAAATCTTATATAAGTAGCTTTTAAATTCAAAAATATAATATTCCAAGAAAATTTAACAGATTATATCTAATTACGATATACCACTCATATATTATAAGAATAAGTTGATGTTAAGTAAGGTAAGAATTATTTCATATGGCAAATCCCTATGAGAATGCCATGTGGAATTTTACATTCTTTTTATTAGATTGTATGATCTTCAATCCTAAGAATCTAAACGACTTAACCTGACTTCAAAAATAAAATGTAAAATTAAAATGGACACAAGGTGTAACCTCCCCGAATTATGAAGATAAAAACTAACTGGAATTTAGTATTAATCAAGCAGAAGCTCACTTTTGCCAACACAATTAAGGGGGTCACTTAAAGGTTAAACCAATGTCCAAGTAGAATACTTGAACAAAAACCAAAGCAATATAACAAAAGTTTTAATTGTCTAAAATAAAGGAGAATTACATCCAAATCGTAATAACTCCAAAGTTCATATTACATCCTTAAAATAGTCCAAACCTAACAACTAAACTAATAGTCTCTTTAATACAATAAAGAGATTTAAACAAAAGGGGGTCAAACTCCAACTAGGGTTCATCTTCTGCTCGCATATTCATTCTTCGTCGAGGTGCCATAGGGGTTTACTCTAAAAACAAAACAATTGGAAAAACATACAAAGCATAATATTAGCCAAAAGTCTGAGTATAAACACACTAGTGTCCGTCAAACAAGTTGTTAAAACCTTTTTGATTTGAGTAAATTCATTTTGAAATATGCTTTTTCATTTGATAAATCATATTCTCATTCAAAACCAGTTTAATGGTTCTATAGTCATTTCAAATTCTTATTTTTCATTATAAATTATAAGATCTCAATGGATCTAAATCAATTTCAAACTCATAGTATAACTTTGCATGGGTACTCTGTGAGTCATGATGTGACTCGTTTGGTAGTTAATCTACCGCCAGCGACATATCCGACAAGTGTAACACAATGGTATTCTGAACAATACGCACTCAGCATTGGTGAGCCGTTTAATCACGCACACAGCATTTTCTGTGGCATATGTACCCGCCATTTAGGCTAAAACATTTTTGTATATAACTAGTTGGTGGGGCGCGTGTTACGTACGCGCATCCCCAAGTTATCTTATTTTCTTTAACAAATGAATTTGAAGTTAATGTATTTTTTATGTACATGTTGTTGGCGATGTTAACCGTAGTAACGTTTATAAAAACTAATCATTTATAAAAATTAAGTTAACTAACTAATAATATAATTTTCCTTAAGTAACACTAAACCCATGTGAATTTTGGTAAGAATTTGAAACACCAGTAGTACCTTAATAAATACTAATCAAGATTAAACTGTTAAGGAGTGGTCATGCATCAATGATTCTTAATTAGTTTGATCTATGTGTTAAATAAAAAAAGTAATAGTAACAGCTATTGAATTTTTGTTGTTTAGGACCCTCTATGGTTTTAAATGTATGATAGGGTATGTAAAAGTGTTGACAGATGTGCTATTCAGAACAAGGAGGAAGCAACATTGAAGCAGCTGAAGCAATTAGAAGAGCATGCACATCAGAAGACAGAGGATGTATAGAAGACAAATGCTACTGCTGGGTTATGTGCACGTGCTCACTTGCATAATGTCTCACGTGTACTAGCTAAATATATAGAAGATTTTCTATTACATAGTGTGTAGAGTTTGTTATAAGTTAGTTATAACAAACTCATTTAAGATGATTCTTGTTTTCTTGTTTTCTGTTTCTTGTAGCTGTGCCTATATATATAGGATAACAACATGCATATTGTAATAACACACAAAATCAATAAAATTGATTCTTTTGTTTCTCATAATCTTTGCTTCAAAGTTTATCATGGTACCAGAGCCAGATTGGCCCTGAATCTGCTGCTCAGACATTGAGTTTGTTCATGCATCAGAGATTTGTTTCTTGTTTCTAATTTTTCATCCATTTGTTTCTTCTCTTTTCTTGTTTTGATTATTATAGAAGCTTCTCTATATCCCTTTGCAATTTCAAACAAAGGTGAAAAATCACAAGGTTCAGACCCAGTTATGAACCCTTCAAGCCCTTATTACTTGCATCCCACAGATACGGGCTTAAAGATTGTAGCCAATGTCCTTACAGGGTCAGGTTTTAAAGGCTGGAAGCGCTCTGTGTCTATTGCTTTGTCGGGGAAGAACAAGATGGGTTTTGTTGACGGATCTATCAAGAGATACATTACTAATGGAGCCCTTGAAAAGGCTTGGGACCGAGTTAATGATGTTGTGCTTGGATGGCTTTTAGGAGCAGTTGATGAAAAAATCTTTAAAAGTGTTCTTTGGTTTAAAACAGCCAAAGAAGTGTGGGACAACCTAGAACAGCGTTTTGGAAAATCATCCTCAGCATAATTGTTCACTATAGAAGAACAATTGAGCAAAGCATACCAAGCACATGACATGACTATTGAGGAATTTTTTACAAAAATGAAGGGGCTATGGGATGAGATAGATGCTTTAGATCCTTTGCCTACTTGTGATTGCTCTGGGTGTTCATGTGAATTGACCATCAAGACCATTAAGAGCCAACAAAGAAGGCGCCTAATACAATTCTTGATGAAGTTCGATGGGAAGTATCAATATACAAGGAGTAACATACTCATGATGAAGGAGATGCCAAATGCTGCAGAAGCCTACTCTATTCTCACCCAAGAACAGACACATCAAGAGTTTAGCAAGGCCATGGTTGTAGGTGAATGTGAAAATCAAGAACCAAGCATTGCTTGTAGGGTGGAGAAAAGGAAGCTTGCAGACTTCAAGAAAAGAAATGACACTAAGTCAAAGAGGCAAAACTTTTATTGTGAGCATTGTAAGATTCATGGACACACCATGGATAAATGTTGGAAAATCCATGGATACCCTTCAAATGTGAAGTCCAATACATGGAGAAAAGATGAGGGCACTGGAAGCAAGGCTAATGCTGCTATCACTGAAGAAAACACTCATGTGCAGGAGAAGAATGTTGACACCAAGCTGACCCCAGAACAATACAACCAATTGATGGCACTACTAAGCAAGAATTCTTCTGGTAATACTACTCCTAATTCAGCCCACTTTGCTGGTAAGCATTGCTTATATGCTAATAAAAAATCTACTTGGATTATAGATAGTGGTGCTTCTGATCATATTTGTTATCACATATCCCTCTTTAGTAACTACAAACCTTTAAAGGGAAAATCACACCACATTACTATACCTAATGGAAAACACATCAAAGTAGATTATATTGGAAATGTTGTCTTAGGTAAAAGACTTGTTCTGACTAATGTCTTGTATGCACCTGATTTTCACTTTAATCTCATCTCAGTACATAAATTGGTTAAAGATATGCATTGTAAGGTAGTCTTTGGTCTTGATAATTGTTCTGTGCAGGAGTATTTGAACAAGAGCCTTTATCAAGTGGATGTTGAAGTCTCTGACTTGTCAAGTAAATCTCAAAACATTAAAGAAGCATTGGCTGCTGTTAACTCTCAAGAAAATATCCTGCAAGACTTGAAGAAATGGCATCTAAGATTAGGACACATTCCATTTGATTGAGTACAATACCTATTTCCTAGCATGAAAGGAATAAATATAAAAGATTTTTGTTTTTGTACAATTTGTCCCCTGGCCAAACAAACCAGGAGTTCCTTTCCTAGACATTTAATCAAGTCTAGTGAAATCTTTCATTTGTTGCACATTGATATTTGGGGACCTATAAGGTATACCTCAAGAATAAAAAGCAACATGTTCATTACAATTGTTGATGACTGTTCAAGGTTCACTTGGATTTTGTTGATTAAAAACAAATCTGATTTTTTATGTTTGTTTAAACAATTTTATGAGTACATTCTTACTCAATTTGGTAAGAAAATCTAAAATGTAAGAACTGACAATGCTAAGGAGTTATGTGGAGGGGTTACCTTGATTTTTTACAAATCAAAAGGGATAAAACTCCAAACAACTTGTGTAGATACACCTCAACAAAACGGTGTAGTTGAAAGAAAGCATAGACACCTCTTAGAGGTTACAAGGGCTTTACAATTCCAATCAAAGCTCCCTACACATTTTTGGACAGATAGCATTCAACATGCTGCCCATCTTATCAATAGGATGCCCCTAAAGATCCTAAATAATAAAACTCCTTTTGAAGTACTTTACAAAAAATCACCATGCTATGACATGTTGAAGTGTTTTGGTTGTTTGTGCTATGCCTCAACCACAAAAAGGGATAGGTCCAAATTGGAATCAAGAGCTGAACCCTGTGTATACATAGGAAATGACCAAGAGAAGAAGGGATACAAGTTGTTCAATCTTGTATCCAAAATGGTGTTTGTGTCTAGGGATGTCATTTTTAAGGAAAGATTCTTCCCTTATCAATTCAAAACAAAGGATCAAAGTTTAGGTAGTTTTTTCCTACCTATAAGCAACATTAATGCACAAGATCACATTGAAAATACTGATTTTGAGAATTATCATGATTTAGAAGATAACAATACTAATGATTTTTTGGAAACATCAGAAGAACCTGATGATAATTCTGACAATGTGCCAAACCTTACAAACAAAAATGACTTTGAATTATCACATAGTGATCAAGTTGAAAGTAATGTCTCACATAACGACTTTACTGATATTAATATTCAAAACATCAGAAAATCAAGCAGGATAACAAGAAAACCTGCCTATCTTGATGATTTTCAACACTATGAACCAACAACACAGTTTAACCATTTAGTTCATAGCCATGCCTTATCAACCTCACACAAAAGCATTATTAAAAATGATATTTTTTTCTGAACCCAAGTCTTATGAGGAGGCTAGCGTCAATCCCTTATGGGTAGAAGCTATGGAAAATGAGCTACAAGCATTAGAGCAAAATCAAACTTGGGATATTGTTAGCCTTCCGTTTGAGAAGAAAGCGATTGGAAACAAGTGGGTATATAAAGTGAAAGTCAAAGCTGATGGAAGTATTGAAAGGTTCAAAGCCAGACTGGTAGCCAAAGGCTATAATCAAAAATATGGCATACATTATGAAGAGACTTTCTCTCCGGTAGTTAAAATGACTACTGTTAGATGCATCTTAGCAGTAGCTAGCTACAACAATTGGAAAGTGTACCAATTGGATGTCAATAATGCCTTTTTACATGGAGATCTCCATGAGGAGGTGTATATGTTCATGCCTAAAGGGATTCCAAGTCCCCACAATAAAGTGTGCTTACTCAAAAAATCATTGTACGGGCTCAAACAAGCATCTAGGCAATGGCATGCGAAGCTCCTAGAAGAATTGAAAATATTACACTTTGTTCAATCCAAGAATGATTATTCTCTGTTTACTAAAGTAGAGAAGAATTCCATTACCATCCTAGCTGTTTATGTAGATGATATTATTGTCACAGGTGATAATCTTGATGAGATTAACAAGATTAAAAGACACCTTCACAAGACTTTCACTATCAAAGATTTGGGATTATTGCACTTCTTTCTAGGAATAGAAGTAAGCTATATACCTGAAGGAAATTTTTTGACTCAACAAAATTTTGCAAGAGATTTGCTAAAAGATTCTGGAGTCCTTCATTTTAAGAAGGTTGTTACCCCTCTTCCCATGCATCTTAAGCTAAACTCAAGTGAAGGTCAATTGATGGAAGATCCTAAGCCATATATAGAAGTCTTATTGGAAAATTGAATATTTTGACCAATACTAGGCCTGATTTGTCCTATACTGTACAAACTCTAAGTCAGTTTATGCAAAACCCTAGAACCTCTCATTGGCAAGCTCTTTTAAATGCTCTTTCCTATGTGTCACTACAACAAATTCAATCTTTAGTGACATATTTTTAGTGACATTTGGTTAAAATGCCACTAAATCAAAGTTATAGTGGCATTTATAGTGACATTTATTTTTTTGTTACTAAATACCCTAAAAGGTAAAGAAGAAAATCAATAAAATTCATCTTTTAGAAAACTATAACCTTAAGAAAATTAAAAAATGAATTATACACTTATTTTTTAGTGTTCCAGAAATTTTTAAAATAAAAAAATTAGAAATTAGTACATTACTGCTTATTTTCTTAAGGTAACTTAGAAATCAGAATTTTTTTTTTTTGAGATGTAGAAATCAGAAATTATACACTAAGATTGTACTTCATCCTCCTTAACAACCCTTTCCCTCTCTATTGTATTCTCTCCTCAATAACCCTTTCCCTCTCATCTTCAATTTTAGAAATTATAAACTTCATCTTCCATTTTGTTACAGCATGTTCAATTTGAACTTTTCAAATAAAGTTAATTTAAACTTCTTCAAACAAATTAGATAAGCAAAACTATTGATTGTTTCGGTAGGATTTTCGATTTACTGATCGACTTCTCCATCAATGACGGATCAATGGCGGATCGACTTCTCCATGCTTTACTCTTTGAATAGCCGATGCAAGGTCTTCAAGAAATTGTACACTTAGTTGACTGCTCCTAGATTTACAAGTATATACTCAAAATCAATCTTTTTCATTCAAATTCTGAAGAAATTAATCTTGAAAATCAAAGTACTTGTATCTGATTAAAAGGTAAATTTTGACCAGATTTTCGATTAAATTAAAATGTGTTCACTTGGAAGTACTGATTTAGTTTTTTGTATTCTTAGCTTGAGTTCTCATTTCAGCTTCGATCATCTTTTTTCGAATTTCTCAGCTTGTACGAGGAAGGTAAAATTTATCAATTGATCGAATAATGTTCGTTTGCTGTCATTTCATACTTTCAGTTTTAATGAATTGACATAAAAATAAATGAAATTGTAGAGCTAAGGACAAGCTTCTCAGGGTTAAGGTACCTGTAAGGATGCCTACAAAGGTTCTAAGGATTACAACAAGGAAGGCTCCTAATTTAGTGAAGGTAAGTGTATTGCTTTGGTTCATTATTGATTTGTTTTGATGTCTTTTTGTGCTGTTTGTGGTAATTTTTGTATATATTAGACTTACACATGTTCAACATAAAGTACTTACTTTAATAAGATTATTATTGTGTATTCGAAAAATACTTTAAATTGTGTATTGAGTGGCTAATTGATGAACAACCATAAGCAGATAATTAATGAGAAGCTCATACAGAAACTTCAAATTGAGATTCGATAGCTAAAAAAAGAATTGGAACAATTATTGAAAGAAATTCTCAGTGTTCCTGAACTAAAAAGAAGTGGAAGAAAAGAGATTGTAGTTCTAAAACAAAAGGTATGCAATTCCTTACTACATTTTTTAAAACTTCTAGCGTATTGTTAGGCTTACAATAATTTTTTCCTACATTTAAGCAATGCAAATTCTTTCTCATCATTGATGTCCGTTTGACATGCAGGTATTTGCATTTATTGACATTGGAAGATGGGAAATATTACTTTTCAGCAGGTAACATGGACACTTCTTTGCCTTTGATTGTGCTGTAATTTCTTTTCTCTTCATCCCAATTTTGTCGATACATGTTTATAGCGTTGGTTGGAACTGATTGGTTGACCTCAATGTACGTATGAATAATTGATGAACTCTGATATAGAATGGCCATGAGTAGCTAGAGGTGGAAATTGGATTTCTTATATAATATGTTGAGAACTTCTGCCTCTGTGTATATGAATGGAATACTTGTATTCTAGATGAACAACATTGATTTTGGATAGTTAGCATGTTGGTTTGAGAAATGATAATAAGATTCATTAGTGCATCTGATTTATGTGCCTTTCTTCACAAGTGGATCTTTTGATCATGCATCACTACCTATTTACATTCGCAAATATTAAGATTTATTGAATTCGAATTGTTTATGATTTTCTATTATTTTTCAATTGAGTAAGATGCTAATAATGTGCTTATTTTCAAACCTATGCAGTTGTCCATTTTTCAAACCTTGAAAGAGATGCAGATAGTAGATGATCTTTCTTGCTTAAGTTTCGAAGTCTAAAGAAACTGGGATTACACCATATCAATTTATGAAGTTCTATTATTTTGAATATATGTTATTCTTTTTGACAAAGTAATCAAATATTACAAGTTTGTATGGTGAACCTTAGTGTTTGTAGCTTTGATGTTATCTTAATAAAAAGTAAAATATTTTGCCTCAATTGTTTATAACTTCAATCAAAGTATGACCAAACATGTCATTGGAAGAAAAGAGGGTTAAGACTTATGGTTCAGAAATAAGGCTTTAGTGGCATTTTTTGAAAGTTATAGTGGCATAAACACAAATGCCACTAATAGCTTTCGCGACATAGGATCTAGTGGCATTAGTCTAAATGTCGCGACAGGTTTTAGTGACATCTACAAATGCCACTAAATCCCAAAATATATGCCACTAAAGCCTAGGATTGTTGTAGTGTGTATACCACTCAAGACCAAGGTATTATTCTTAAAGGAACAACAAAATTAAATCTCCATGCTTATTCTGATTCAGACTAAGGAACATGCCCTGATACTAGAAGGTCTGTCTCAGGTTATGTCCTCATGCTAGGTGAATCCCCAATTAGCTGGAGATCAAAAAAACAACACACAGTCTCTAAATCTAATTCAGAAGCAGAATATAGAGCTATGTCAGGTGTTGCTTCAGAGGTTGTTTGGGTTATTAGGATTTTGCAGGAGCTTGGAATTCATAAACTACAACCTGTCACACTCTTCTGCGATAACCAATCCGCTATTTACATTGCCAAGAATCCTGTGTTTCATGACATGACCAAACATATAGAAATTGACTGTCACTATATTAGAGAAAGGGTCCTAGAGGGACTTCTTAAACTTTGCTATGTTCCTACTTCAGACTAATTAGCTGATATTCTAACTAAGATCTTCCCTTCTGTTCCTTTTAAAAGGCTTATGTTCAAACTAGGAGTTTCATAAGTCTACACCCCTAGTTTGAGGGGGGGTGGGGGGGGGGGGGTGTTGACAGATGTGCTATTCAGAACAAGGAGGAAGCAACATTGAAGCAGCTGGAGCAATTAGAAGAGCATGCACATCAGAAGACAGAGGATGTACAGAAGACAAATGCTACTGCTGGGTTATAAGTTAGTTATAACAAACTCATTTTAGATGATTCTTGTTTTCTTGTTTTCTGTTTCTTGTAGCTGTGCCTATATATATATAGGATAACAACATGCATATTGTAATAATATTAGGCCGTGACAATTCGTCACATAATCTCACCGTGGCCCACTCATTTGGACACAGGAAACCCGTGGGCTCGGGCCCACAAACCCACGGGTGAAGAGCGTTGACATACACTTGGTGAGGTTCATTGCTTCCCAAAACCATATGGTAGTAGGAAGAGTAGCTCACCAATAATATATGCAAGTCAACAACCCACTATTTTATCGATGTGGGATCTTGTCTCACATGTGAAGTATTTCCAACAAATAACACACAAAATCAATAAAATTGATTCTTTTGTTTCTCATAATCTTTGCTTCAAAGTTTATCAAAAAGGCATTCAAATTTGAATTGATATAACTGATGAGGCTTGATTTGGTTCTTATGTGTAGGGTGAGTTTCACAACTTCTGTGTCAACAACAATAGAGATCCAAAAATAGAGCAGCTGTCATATTCAGTCTAAGTTGCTGCTTTATTGTATGCTTCAAGAAATATGGATCATAAAAGGTTGCCAGCTACCTTGATTCTAAGCTGCTACAACAAGAATTCACATACAATGTAATAAGATGTATTCTAAGGGGTTAAAAGAATAGATGAAGCAGCTCGCAAGTCGCAACGGCAAGAGTTGTTCGATTTTGGTACCAACTCAATGTCCTTTTTGGATATAAACAGGTGGGTTTCAACAGGTGGCTAAAAGGATAGTCTCCTCTAGATTCACTTACCCCAGCCCAACTGCAAATAGAAAAAAGATAAATATCCATTAGGCATGTTCAAACTTTTATGCAAATTCCAACTCGTCAATACATATTTCAAAGTCAACAAAATGAAGTACAGGTGAAAAACCAATCCTAATTAATCTTATCATTGATGTCTCACCCCAAAAAGGCCCTTATTAAAGTTAATTTCACCACCATACCACAAAGTGAAACATATACAGCACAAATTATCTATCTCTGTTTTTTCTCTACTAAAAAGGATCAATATACACAACATTAGCCTTGTAAAAACAAGAGGTTGTTTTCAATTGACATGTGATTCGTGTAAACAACTGCACGTGATTGTGTAACAATAAACAATTTTCGCAAAATCGGTAAAATGCATCGAAATCACTAGACACACAACAGATTCTGCCAATCCTATCAATTCATATATATGATTTTACTTGTGATTATATCTAGTAAATTTTACTTGCAATTTGAATCATATAAATTTGATGCAATCATCAAACATAAGATTTCAAGACTTACTAAATCAAAGTTTCAAAACCAAGCATCAGAAATGTGAAAAAGTGGTTTTTTTACGGAACTTTTGCCAATTTCAAATCTTATAAAATCATTTGTAATCAAATTTATACACAATGAAAATAAGATTTAAAATAACAGTGGGATTTTGACCGCAGATATGTCTTCATTTGGTAATTAAGATCCTTAAACATCAACAAAATCTTCCCAAACTTTAATCCATATTAGTTACTATCCATATGAGTATGAGCATGTGCTAACATTTTCAAGTCAGTATGTCTTCATTTGGTAATTATTTTATATTTTACTATTTCATCATTTACCGATAAACAATTTAACGATTACTCAAAAATCATGAAAAATACCAAACTAAATATATTCTAGCCAAATCCTGTTGGATACATTATAACATGGTTTTATTAATTAATTTTGATGATCAAGAGTTAATCTAATACCATGTTTTATAGTAAGAGTTTTTAACACCTTAAAATCCATTAAAATATTGTTTTAATGAATAAATTTCAACAAACATAATCAAGAGATTTTATTAATATATAGCTACTGAAAATTATTTTAAAATGTATTTCAAATATTTTCCAAGTCCATATAACTATTTCCATCACAATTACTTTCACAAAGTAGTGTATAAATCATGTCTTTTAACATACAACAATTCATAAATTTAATATGCATGATGTCCACAATAATAATACATGTAAGAAATCATATCATACTCAAAATTATAATTTATTTATTAATTACAAATGTTAATAATAGCCTTTTTTATAATAAAAGATAGGGGTAAAATACTTAGAAACAACCTTCCTGTTAAAGAGAAAAAAACTAGTAATAAACCTAAAAATTAAACCCTTAAAAAAAATCTTTTTCACTATTTCTAATAAATAAAAAAATATTTTATTTTTCACGCTCCTCCTCAAGTTGAGTGATCAGGTTTTGAACATCTAACTTGCACAAAGTCCATTCAAAATTTTCTCACCTATTTTTTTGCAACAATATCTACAATCTAATCTGTTGATGTTAATAATTTTATTTTGAATTTTTCTTTAATGAAATGACGGTGGACTTTAATATATTTCGTACGATCATGTTGAACTGGTTTTTCCCAGATACTAATTCCAATTTGATTGTCACAACAAAGGTGATATGGTTTTCTCTATTAATGCTTCATAAGAAATCACAAATATGTAAACAATATCTATTATTTTGAATGAGAATCCAAAAAATAAACTTATAATCTATAAATTATTTCAATAAGTGATTCAAATAAAAAAATATGGGTTTTTCCTAATAAAAAACACGAGCACAATAAATTAAAATATGGGCACTATAAAAGCGAATGCGTGTCCTATATTTTTTATTTCAATAAGTTCAATAAAAATAATTCAAGTTCAAAGTTTAATTTTAGTGTTTTAAATTTTGAAAGAATTAATGTAATGCAAAGACTAACTTTCTATCACACATTATTTTCTCTATATTTATTATGTTTACCAACTATCTGAATAATTTAAACTAATTTTATTTATATTTAAGAGATTATTTAAATATTTTTTGATTATCCGTATTTAGCACGGGATTCAAGCTAGTATTATTTATACGTCTTACATTTTTTAGGTCTTTTTAATTGTTTGCTGTAGAGATCCAAAAATGATTGAATTTATCCTATACAACTAACCAAATAGTAGTCAGAATCAACCGGTTCCTTTAAATAAAAATTCAACCTTGCACTAAAATATAGATGCTCCAAAATCAAAACTAGGATGTAGCATTGTTACAATAGCGAATAGGTAAGAAAAGATGACAAAGTTTTGGAAGACTAGTCAACCCAAAAGCAAAGTCCAAGAAGGTTTGGTAGAAATGAAGACCAAAACACCTTCAACGCGGCTAATTGTGTTCACAAATTAGAAATAAGTCTATCATGATACCTACGCCGTAACCTTACCGTTATTTTGTTAGGGTAGGTGCCCTTCCTCTCTCCCTCCCCCCACCAGTGTCCAGAAAGTATCCCAAAAAAACACGGTTTCGCGCCGCCTATTATGTCCCATTTTCTAAATATATTGTACTTGTCATTTGTCACTTATGATTTTCATGAACGAATTTATTGCTTTCATCACTCTTCTCTCATTATTACTTCACCAATAGTGTCCTTATCCTAACATTTTTGCTTCATTGTCAATTGGGGGAGAAAATCAACCATAATAACATAAAATTTAAATTGTGGAAGATGTGTGTTATATGTATGAATGAGTTTAAATTGGAAGTATATAATTGTGAAGAAAAGAATTAAAAATAAAATGTGGGAGATTAACTATAAATAAAAATTTAGCAAGTTTGACTAGATGAATTTTTTAAAAAATGGAAATGATGCCATCCCACCAACACTACAACATGGCACACTTTTAGCGGAATATATTTAGTGACATTTAATTTAAATGCCACTACCTTAAATTTTTTAATAGTATACATAGTGGATTTAGTAATATTTATTAAACCTTTTAGCAGCATTAAAAAAAATCATACTAAAATTTTCGCGATATATAGAATTTAGTAACATTTTTCATAGATGACACTATAGACTACTGTAACAATTAAATATGTCAGTAAATGCTAAATAAAGTATCAATAAATCACTTTATGTTCAAACATAAAATAAAAAGCAATAATTAATTTACTACAAATATAAATCAATGACATTTATTTAATGTCAATACATTCTATGTCGCAAAAAGTTTAATTTCTTGTATTGCGAAAGAGTAATATGTAATTCCAATTTCCATAAATAAAACTATATTTTGAAATAATGATATTATATCAATTGATAATTATAAAGTTATTTGTTTCTTTATGTGTACATATTCTATCTATCTTCCATTCTGATCAAATGCCTCTTTACATTGACACAAATATTAAGAAAAAGAAAAGAGGATCACATAAACCTTATGAAGAAGTGAATAAGGAAAAAAAGTAATAATTTATTAACAATTTTGTAAATAGTCGTAATTAGATTCGTGAATACATAAGAAAAAAATGTAACAATACATGAAAATGAGACATTTGTTGTGAATAATCAAAAGAAAAAATGATACATTTGATTATAAGAGGAGTGGATATATTTTTTAATTTAAGAGTCAAGCTAGAAATTAAATAAACGTTGAATTAATAGGCTATACACAAGTCGATTTTCTAAGATTCTAATGGCATGTCTCGAACTTAGTTTTAACTTCAATAAAAATACAATAGAAGTACGTAGTTGATTATTCTTATATCGTTAAATGACTTCAACCGTTATTGAACTATTACCAACAACATAAAAAAATTTGAAAGATTAAATCCTTAAAGATAGCAAAAAGTTTAATCGACTTTTATCTTTGATGAAGTCACAACGTATTATTGCAATAAATTTACCAACTAAAGTAAACCATAATTACAAATGTAAATGCTTTTTTTAATCGAAGATTATAGTAGGAGTGGACTTTTTCCATCCTTCTACAAATTGGTTACCGTTACCTAATTAAAAAACCTAAACAATTAAATGTGTCATTTTTGAATTTGAACTTTAAATAAAAAATCAAATGAAATCATTCGCTTTATTAACAAATTAAAAATAAAACAGTAGTACTTTAATTAATTTACTAAAAGTTTGATTTCCCACCTAAATTTTTGATCATTTTACTCATTATAAAGCTCTTAATATTTAATGTTTTATTAATGATTGAATACCTAACCAGATCTAGCTCTGGTAAAGAGTGGTTCCTCTGTAAGTTTTTACTTTAGATTATAAGGAGGGATGAAGTAACAAAATATTTACCCTTGTCAAAACATTTAACTAGATTACAGTCAGTAAAACCTTAAACTTAAAATAATTCATAAAACAATACAAAAGGCCCGAAATACACCCTAGGGCCTAGGCTAGAAAATACTTCCTCATATTTTCTTAAAATGTCTCATTTGAGTTGATTTTATATAGTAAGAAAGAGAGGGACCACGAAAATTTTAGATATCCATGTGATAGTTGAATTGTTTAAGACAAATTGTAAATTAATAGGGATATTTTTTTGTAATAAAATATAACTCATAAGAAAGGGAATCACAAGAATTGTAAAGTTAATAAGGATATTTTTGTAATAAAGTAGAATTTATAAGGACAAAATAAGTGGAAAAAAAACCTTTACTTTAAATTAAAATTGGCAGATAAGATGAATTTAGCAAGTAAGGAATTGAGAGATTTAAAAGGAATAGAAGGAAATAACACGAAAAAATATTAATAGCAAACTTAAAAGGACAATAATATGTAATTGATTTAATGTATACTTCAATACTTCATATCAATTCGTACTTAAAAAGAATGATGTTTGTTCTTTATTTAATAAAATTGTAAAGAGTTGAAACGTATCAAATAAGATTATTAAATTATTAATTATTAATATTAATATTACTTATAAAACAGAAGTTAGACAATATTATTTGATAAATAACAACTATTATTTCTTTAACTGGAAAGTAGCCTAGACAAAGTATACCGGCCAAAATAAAAGAAACTAACTTTTTGTATATGGGGAAAAAGTCTTTAGGCTTAGACTAAAGCATAGCAAATGCAATTAACTGTTAAGACTAATCATGTTTCTCAATATAGTGTCTATTATTTTGGGTATTATACAAACATCATAATTTACACAAATTCTTACTTGAGACTGTCTTTTATAAAGACGACTCTCAAAAGCCCAGTCCAATTCTAAATAGATATTGTTACAACTCTAAATATAGATTTTGGCTAGACTTTTGAGAGTCGTGTTTATAAAAAACGGTCTCTCAGAAGAGCACTTGCACAATTTAATAGTGCGTATAATTAATGTTAGTTACTTAGCAACTAGAAGAAAAAAAAATCAATATTTATAAATGTATTTTATAAACAATTATAAAAAGTTTATAATAGAAAATTATACATTAACACTAATCTAAAAATATTTCACATAAAATATACATTTTTGAAAAATATTTCTTATAGTAACATTAAATGAAAAGTGAGGCACAAACTTTGTGTTTGTAATTTTTTTTTATTTATCTTGTACATTTTTGGCTAAAAAAAATCCTAAATCCCGTTATGAGTATGACAAGGGAATAAAACCAATTCAAAAAACAACAAAAGTTGACCCGGCACCTTTCCACTCTTATATTCTCCTAATCCAACAATCATAAAAAAAAAATCAACGAAAAACCCACATAAGGCGTGTCAAACATCCAACAGCTATGAATTGTCTAACTTTATAAAAATTTAATATTCCCATCTTTGTATTTTTGGCTATAAATACCACAAATTACATATTCATTGATCAAGATCCAACTCATCCAACCATTAAAACTCTCTAGAAATAACCCAAAAACAGAGCAGGGGCGACCCAAAAAAGGTGAAAAGAACACAAAAGAATGGCAGGAAAGAATGAAGCAGTATTGTTAGCAACAATGGTGATTGCTACCATTTTTGGGATTTCTTCAGCTGCAACTTACACTGTTGGTGATAAAACTGGATGGACTATTCCGTCTACTCCTAATTTTTACACTCAATGGGCTGCTAAACAAACATTCAAAGTTGGGGATGTTCTCGGTAATTTTTTTTCTTCTTTTTTTTTTTAATACCAAAATGACGTGCTTAGATTTTAAACTCGGGCCGGTTTATTTGTTTCATTGGTCGAACCATTAAGAAAATAAGAACCCCACCTTCCATGGTGTTTTCTATGAGTTCTTGTGACATCTCCTTAAATTCGTTTTAGTGTATACTTTTTATTATGCATGTTTTATTATCCGTATTTAGAGATATTAAGGTTTAAAATTATTTTTAAAAACTACGTAAAGAGTAAAAAGACAACGGAAAAACAAAGTGCCCACTTTTTTACAATTTTTAAAATAAATTTTGAGTCTTAGTATTTTTATATACGTATTTAAAATTTTTTAAAAAGTTCTAATGATAAAATAAATGAGATGTCACATAAATAAATTTGATCTTTTATATATGATTTATAAGAACATTAAAATACGAAACGAGATTTTGAGTGCTCGGAGCCTAAATTTCACCTGCCCGACCGGTTGCATTATGTGCGACTTTAGTTGCACAATAATTTTAAAACAGAGTAATTGATTAGTGGGTTATTATTCTAATATTATGGATCTTGATTTAGATTTTTAGCTCAATTTTTAATTATTCTTGATTCTTGATTGATCTTTTTTAATTCCTATTCCTAGATGTTATGTTACGGAGTATAATTTTTTTTTTAATTCATAACAAAAAAATTGAAGTGAATAAAAAGTTGATACCAAAACCAATATTTTAATTAAAAGCTTTTGTTAAAAGTTAAAGCTAAAGTTATGAGTAATAAGTATCTTAACACAGTCAAGCTACCAAATATGAGTACATTTGTTTTTGAGAATAACTAATTTATTTTAAATTGGAGCTTACAATTATCAAATTTGAAAATGATAAAGTTTAAGAAGTTAATTTCAAGTTCTCTACTTTAATAATTTTTACAATAATAGTGTTCTTGATTCAAATTAAAATTTCTATTCATCTGCCAAACACGAAATTTTGAGAACATAACATAAAATTTGAATTCCAAACACCCATAAGTGAGTGGATTATAAATTAATTTCTAATTTTGCTAATGTAAGGATTTATAAATAAATTTCTTCTAATTTTACAAATGTAAAGATTAAAAATCAAATTTAATAAAGTTTTACTTATTTAATAATGAGGATATAGATTAATATTAACTAATGAATTATAAAACTTTGTAAAACTTATTTATGAAAGCATTAATTTGATTACACAACTTTGTATTAAATTTAGAAATTACCCTCATAGCAAAACAAAATATATTATTCCGTCGATTTAATTTTAAATTTCGCATTTGTTTTTAACATGTTTACCAATGCACTAATTCAATCAAATACTTAATAGCGAAAATTGTGTTAATTAAAAATTTTAAAACTAGATATTAATAAACTATCTTGATACGAATCAATGTTTTTATACATGAATTAAGAATAAAATACAAGTTAAGATTAATTGATAATTAACGACTCAAAAAGAAAATGAGCCATTTAAAAAAAAAAGGAGTATAATTTTTTGTTATTTTTTGTCTTGTAATTAACTCTTTAAAATAAAATATTATCCTCATGAAGAAGCACATGGAAAATTTACTAACATTTGCCTTTTAGATTAAAAAGATAGTGTCTCCTAGGTGTATTATAGTTATGATACTCGAAGTTCAATAATGGAGCATCCAAAGTTGTAGTATAGGTATCTCATAATTACATGAATTGGACCTTTTGGCATCTTCTTTCTACCTTCTTATGACCTTCTAGAGATAAACATGTGCTAACTGCCTACTAGACAATAGTACAATTTAGCATGAGAAAAGTAATCCATTTGCATTTAATTATTAATAACTTTTAAACTTCCATTATTGATGGTTAAATGTGTTAATTCAATCTAATTAAATTGTCAAATTATTAGGTACGGATATGGACCCTTCAAAATTGTAAGAACAAATTAAAAAATCAATTCTAAGATTAAAATTGTACCATTAGGAACAAAATTAAATTAATTTTAGAATTGGTCAAAATTATATCTAATGTATAGATAATTCCAAGAATTTTTTGATATTGTTCATGTTAAAAAATAACTTACATTTAATCTCGTGTAGAAAAACAACTTCTCTAATTACCAATTGATTTATGATAGCAAATTTATGGATTTTGCTAATATTTTTTTTGAAAAAATATGCAGTGTTTAATTTTCCGGCATCAGCTCATACAGTAGGTGAAGTATCCAAAGCCAACTTTGATTCATGTGGGACCAGCAACACTATAGGCGCTGTTAAAACCATTGCCCCGGCTAGCTTCACCCTCACCAAGCCCGGAACCCACTACTTCATCTGCACAATCACCGGACACTGTGGTGCCAACCAAAAGCTGGCCGTCACTGTTACTGGTCCATCAACTACTGCTCCCGCTGTCTCCCCCACCCCTTCTATTGGTGCCGTCAGCCCTACCACCCCAACCGCCGATAGCCCAGCCACCCCAGCTGGTGGCGTCTCCCCATCAGGAAGCCCCGCCTCTGAAGGTCCTTCCGCCACATCAACCCCACCACCCAGTGGAAACTTCGCCGCCTCCACAAGTGTTGGGTTTTTGAGCTTGGTATCAGTTGTGGTTGCAGCTTTGACGGCCTAGTGATTAAATTTTGTATTGTTGTTGGGCTTTGGATGCTTTTTAATTTTAACCCCTATTTTTATAGTATGTTAATTGGTGGATTTTTTTATTTTTTTTTAATTTTTGAGGTTTATTGATGTTGAGGATTTATATATATTTTTGGTAGGCGCTCTTGTATAATAAGGCTGATTTTCCATGCAGCTTGTGTTTATGGTATATTTATTTTGATTATTAGATATAAAATTTTATTCTTCATATAGTTATAATTTGTTTTAACTTTATTGTTATTGTTTATGATTTATGATTCAGCTGTAAGTTTTGTTTTATCATTTGATGTAAGTTAATGAGGCGGATGAACACTCCGACCTACACAATCACAAAAGTGTATAACGACCTACGAGGTGGATGAGAAAGAGCCAGCTTGAACAACATAGCCGGTTGGAACAACAATCCACTGAAAATAAAATATCGCCTAAAGCTTGCTGGAGTCGTAGATGTTGACACATGCCCAATTTGCAGACTAGAAATAGCCAGATGTGTGTAGATAAGCTGAAGAATCGAGTTGGGACTAACAGCAAAATGGAGACACTAGAAACACTATGAGGCCATCCTTTGCAAACTCATCTATGCAATTTGGAGCGCCAGAAATGACATCACGTGGAACCACAGAGTACCAATGGCTACTCAAGTGGTAGGCAACGTCAAAAACGCTTCGGAGGCCAGAATCGAATTCCTAGCGTCCTTTAGATTGGATTAAGCTTGAAGCTTCCCCCCACAACTGCTATTTTTGGCCCCAACCTCGGAGGCCAGTTTCTTTAGGCTCTTTTTGTTTTTGACTTGTCAAGTTGGGCGTGTCCTCCTAACATAGTTAGCTTTGCTTCTGGCTCTACCGTTGTGTATAGCGTTTTTGAGGTTTCCTGCTTACCTCCTTTGCACATGAAGAGTAACACCTTGAAACCCTTCCTAGAAGATGGGCTTTGCGTTCACACTAATGCAATCATGGGAGATAAGCAGTAAACCTAAAGGGGCTTGTTCCCTTGTATCCCGTTTTTTGATTGGGTGATACAAAAAATCTTTTCCTCAAAAGAAAAAAAAAATAATAATAGTAATAATAATGATTATAATAATAATTATTCAAACTAATAATAATAATAATAATAATAATAATAATAATAATAATAATAATAATAATGACATCACATGGAACCATAAAGTACCCATGATTACCTAAGTCGTAGGCAACGCCAAAGATGCTTCGGAGACCAGATTCAAATTCCTAGCGTTCTTGAGATCTGATCCGATTTGAAGCTCTCCCACATTACTTCAGTCTTTTGTTACATGTGTACTTTGATATGTTTGCAGCTCACAGTTTTGGCGTGTATGTCGTCCTATCAGCTGCTGTCTTTGGCTCGACTCTTATCTCTCAGTTCTCATCCTTGATGTAGCTAGGCCAGTTACTATAGGCTTTTTGTTTTTTGAATTGTCAAGTTGGGCATGTCCTTCTGACATAGTTAACTTGTTTCTTAGCTCTGACGCTGTGTATAACTTTTTTAAGGCTTCCCGCTTACCTCCTTTGCACAGGAAGAGTGACGCTCTGAACCCCTTCCTAGAAGGTGGGCTTTGTGTTTGCACTGATTCAGCTATAAGGAGATAAGCTGGAAACCTAAGGGTCCTTGTTCCCCTGTATCCCGTTTTTTTATTTGGGTAATACAAACATTCTTTCCTCAAAAAAAAATAAAAAAAAATAAAATAAAAAATAAATAATAATAATAAATAATAATAATAATAATAATAATAATAATAATAATAATAATAATAATAATAATAATAATAATAATAAATAATTAAAAAACGTTTGGAGCAACATTCTCTCTTCTTTCTCTGTTGAGTAATCTACATTGCTTCGCATGGCAGGCAGGCAGAAATAGAGGTCGCCAAGAAGGACGTTTGAAGGCTTGCTTAGTGTTGTTTTTTGTTTCCTTAAACTCAATATTTGAGTTTATGTGCTATCAAAGTAGGATTGGGTACCATTTTTCAAATCTCAATTCTAAAATTGGCAAACCCTAAATCCTAAATATCGCCCTATTTCACCGGAAAAAATCCCAATCTCTTGGCTTTGGGGGCTATGCTTTTTGAAATTTTACGTCCATTGGGATGAAATCTGAAAACTGAGTTGCTGCTTAGTGGTAGAAATCAAAGGTTGGTATTTTTTAGGTTATTTGACCTTGAATTTCTATGGGTTAAATCAATACTTGGGAAGGTTATAATCCTCATATGTGTTGGGTGAAACGCTAAGGCTAGCCTAATTGTATAGGTGGAAAAATTCATCTGAGTGAACCGCATCTAAAGTTGGGTTGTGAAACCCTTTTCTAATCCCGATTCTAGGGAACCCCGTGTAAGGTAACACTTAAATGAAGTATTACTGGTAATAAGTTTTGGTTCCTAGAAATGTCAAATTTGGTTTTGAGATAACAATCTATTAAGCATATGAAATTTCTCTAAAATGAGTTCTAGAGAAACGTTGTATGGCTTAATTAAGATAAAAGGGTTGCCAATGACAAACCCTCCTTTCCAGCTAAAGATCTAATTTAAAATCTCAATTGTTGTATGGGTGTGTTTTAACCCTATGAATTGCTGGCAAACTTAAACTTGCATAAAGCCTCTAAATTTGTGCTAAAACTGATGAGGGGTTTCTAAAGTGGAACCCCTTAATTTTAGAAAGAACCTGCCGCACTTGGATGGATGCATTGTCTTCGAGCATTAAATAGATGATTCACTATGTGTAGTTGTATCATTAACCACATAGTTACTAATACTACAATAGGTATCTTGCTACTCTTAATGAGGGATATGTTATGATAGTTGGTGTTTTTTTAATTTGCTTACTACACATGACAGTCCGCACTCGTCCCTCTGCACTGAAGAAGCTGGTGGCTGATGGTAGTTACTGATGCTGCTGAGTGTCGATGCTACTAAGTGTTGATGCTGCTATAGGCAGTTGTAGCCAATGCATGTTGTTGGTCCCAATTGATACTACCTTGTCGTGGCGCATTGGGCAGTCTGATACCAATTTTATTGACTCGTATTATAGGATGTTGTTGGCCTATTTTGGCCTACGATTTATGTTTGTGAATCGCAATGCCTTTGTATCAGACTACTATTGGTCTTGGCACTACTATGCACTGTATTGAACGACCTTGGTGTCTCTTTTGTAAGAGGATATTATATAGGATTGTTAACAAATTTTACTCGGTTAGATACTAGCTATACATTTTGAGGTGTTGCTTCCCTCCTAGCCCGGGGCAAAGCTAGGAGTTTAAATTAGGGGGGACAAATAGTCAATGCACTAGAAATTATTTACTAGTTTCAGTTACTAAGCTATTTGAGGTAGCCGACCACATAGGGCAACGAGAAATAAGAGGCCTCAAATATTGAATGATGTTATTGAGGCTCGGTTCTGAACAACACTTTTTAGGTATTTTGTTTTTTAACTTTTTTATATTTGAAATAATATAGTGTTAGAATACATTTTGTCTCGAATTATGTTTCTTGGAAAAAACACTAGTGGAAAAAAATGCATCTACTGCTAATCATTTGCTGCGGTTTTACTCATACGCAGCGTTTAATAGAAAAATTAATTTGGCAAAATAAAAAAAATTCATCAAATGCTGCGGTTTTAGCCGTGACCGCAGCAAATAAAGAATTCAAAATCTTCAAATCGATTATTTGCTGCGGTTTTATCATTGACCGCAGCAATTTTAATATTAACTATTTCATTCCTCTCCTTCTAAACAATGTTATTGAGACTATTTACCCCATTCACCATTCTACCATCAATTTTAATATTAACAATTTCATTCCTCTTCCTTCTAAACAATGTCGAAGCATGGAAGAATTTGGTGTTGTGATCTTTTAAGCTAATACCATAAGACCTAGCCCGCTGCCTCCAAATTCTTTCCCTTCTAAGCAACATCGTCTGCAGATGGCTCTGTGCAACCCTTAATCTCGCCTCTTCCAGCACATTCAAAGCTCTTTCTTCATTCACTTTCTCAATGTCATGAACCACAGATTCCAGTTCCCAGATTTTAGAGTCATGATGCTCAAAATTCTTTTTGCTCCAGTCACGAAGGGGAGCTTTTAAAGCCTTTATTTTATTGTTCAAAGACAACTCCTGTAAGTTCTGCCATTCCATTTTGATAATATTTTTAAAATCAGGATTCAGGAACCAAGCATCATAGCAACGGAAGGGTTTAGGACCCCAATTGGTTAAGGGATCCGTGAGTAGCAAAAGGGGGTTATGGTCTGAGAGACTTCTTTCTTTACCCATTAAGACCATGTTTCGAAATTTACTTAACCAATCATTACAACACAACATTCTATCCAACCTGCTTTTGGAATTATTCCTTCGCCATGTAAATTTCAAGCTATGTAAAGGAATGTCAATAAGACTCAAGTCCTGAATCTAATCCGAGAAATCCCTTATACTTAAGTCGCACCTAAAGCTTCCAACTCGTTCATCAACATGTAGGACAACATTAAAATCCCCCATAATGATCACAGGACTTGAGTCTTATTCACATTCCTTTACATGGATGTATATCTTGCACCTCTTGTTGAGGGATTTGAGAAAGATGTGGGATGAAGGAGTTTCCGTGTTCGATGCATATGCTAATGAGGAGTTCACCTTGCGTGCAATGATTTTATGCATTGTTAATGATCTTCCAGCATATGGAAACTTATCAGGGTATAAGAACAAAGGGAAGAAAGCGTACCCAATATGTATCGATGACATGGAATCCACGTGGATTCCTAAGTGCAAACATGTATTCATGCACCATCGAAAGTTCCTCCCACGAGATCACCATTACCGTAAGAAGAAGATGTTCAATGGGGAGTTTGAGGACCGTGTAGCTCGTCGACCGTTGACTGGTTATGAGGTTTACGAAAAGGTTAAGGGGGTTGAGACTGTATGTGGTAAAACAGGGCAGATGTAAGGGGGTAAAGACCAACTGTGAAAAAAAGGAATCAATCTTTTGGAAGCTTCCATATTGGAGAGATTTGCAGGTTAGGCATTGTCGTGACGTCATTCATATAGAGAAAAATGTATGCGATGCCATACTCGGGACTCTTATGAACATTCCAGGTAAGACAAAGGATGTTAAGGCCGTGCGAGATTACTTTGAATGTAAGGGTATTCGTCCAGAGTTGTGGGCACAGGTTAAGGTGAGTAAGAAAAGAGATAGAGCTGATGAAGTTGGTGGCAGCATCAAGGGAAAGGGCGGTAAGAAGAAGATGAGTAATGAAAAAATTTGTATAGCTTCAGCTTGCTACACATTGTCCAAAGTAGAGAAACGAGCATTTTGTGAGTCTTTGTATGGCATTAAGGTTCCGTCTGGGTACTCACCCAAGAGATTCGTGATCCTAAATGGTGAGTTGAAGTTGGGAAGCATGAAACCTCACGATTGCTATGTAATGATGCAAGTGTTCTTACTAATTGCACTACGTGGAATACTGCCAAAACATGTGAGATATGCTATTACCGAGCTATGTTCGTTCTTCAACACAATTTGTAGTAAAGTTCTTGATCTTTTTAAACTTGATGCTCTTCAAGTCGACGTGATTGCTACTTTATGCAAGTTTGAGATGTATTTTCCACCTTCTTTCTTTGACATAATGGTTCATCTTATTGTTCATCTTGTTTGTGAAATCAAGCTTTTGGGTCTAGTATTTTTAAGGTGGTGTTATCCTTTTGAGAGACACATGAGTGTTTTACAAAACAAAGTGAGGAATCCAGCACAACCAGAGGGAAGTATGATTCAAGGCACTGTGAGCGATGAGATTGGTAACTTTATAGCCGAGTATATGGCTATGGCAAAGCATATTGGACTTTCCACCTCTCAACATGAAGGAAGGCTTGAGGGAAAAGGAACAACTGGCTCCAAATCAATCACACCTCCTCGGAATAGTCTTCTACAAGCACACCTGTAGGTGTTGCATCATATTCCAGAAGTCCATCCAATTTTGAATGAGAATTTTAATATATTGCGCGCAAAATATCCTTCTAAAGGTGATAGGGCATTGATGTAGTTGCATAACAAGAAGTTTATTGATTGGTTTCATAATCGAGTAATATATGAAGAACTCAAGGGTGTATCTGAAATTTTTAAGTGGTTGGCTTTTGGTCCTCGTGATGATGTCAACAAATATGAGGGTTACGATGTCAATGGATTCACATTTTGGACTGAGGGTCAAGATAAGAAGTCATCTTATCTACAGAATATTGGGGTTTCTATTTTGTCGTCATCTACATTTTACGCAAGTGCCAAGGATCAATCATCGATTGAAGCTAAATCGTTATACTACGGGCGGGTAGATGAAATTTTGGAGCTTGACTACTGTACTTTTACTATGGGTCTTTTCAAATGCAAGTGGGTGGATACTAATCGGCGATGCGTTAAAAATAACGACCCTTGTGGATTCACTCTTGTAGACTTAGATTGTTTGAGTGATAGCGAGGAACCATTCATACTAGCCATACAAGCCAAGCAAGTATTTTACATTGTAGACATTTCTGATAAAAAATGGTCTATTGTTATATCGGGAAAAAGAAATATCCTTGGTATAGGTGATGTTGAGGAGGAGGAAGAATATGTTGTTTTTGAAGACTCCCCACCCTTTATCAATCCAAAATCGATGAATGAAGTTGATGAAGATGTTGGTTATATGCGTGTAGATCACACGGAAGGAATACATTTGAATTAAGTCATTCACAAGGTATGAATTATTTAAGGTTTTTAATCTTTTTTGGCACTTTCGCGCATAAAGTAGCTCAAACGTGGTTTGTTATGCATGAAACTTGACACACAACACTATTTGGTATATATTATTGTGTTGAAATGGTTAGAATTGAAAATCTTAGTCATATGCTTCAAATTACGTGTTAAGTAGCGTTTTTAAGGTTTTTTAAATCTTTTTTGGCACTTTTGCGTATAAAGTAGCTCAAGCATGTTTTAATGTATTTGTATTTATATTCTTTCAGGTACTTATCTACAATGCATCTTTTCAGAGATGAAATTGTGCCCGAGATTGAGACTTCGGACAACGAGGTTCATAGTGAGTCGGATAAGGAATATGATCCGAGGAAGGAGATGGGCATAAATGAGGATGACGACCAAATTACTAGATATGAGCAAAGTACTGAAGATGCCCCACCAATAAACAAAGACGGCCCACCAACGGATGCTCTCACTACCACTCTTAGTGTTGGTTCTAAGAAACGTAAAGGACGAGGTCCTACGAAAAACCTTAAAGTCACGTATCCCATGCACCTCGAATATAATGCATTGGGTCAACCATGTGGAAAATGGCGTAGGCAATATGGAAAAAAAGTGGGCCTATCTGTTCGCAAGATTTCCATATTGCACGCGTGGAACAAGGTTCTAGAGGGTTTAAAGAACTCTCTTTGGGATGATACTGTGGAAAGCAACTTTAGTATTTTTATTCATTTAGTTTTATTTTAAAATTAATTAAATTGACATTAATTAATAATTATAATTTTCTTTTGTAGAATATTTTTCACATCGAGCATGACGAAGAAAAGAAGAATATTTATCTTTTAGCTATTGCTGAAAGATTCAGAGATTTTAAATCCAAGCTTGTAACTGGCTGGATCACAAAGAAGCGTCCCCATAAGACCAAGAAGGTCAAAACGAGAAACGAAGGTGGAGACGAAGCACCTTCAAAGATGTCGTGTGAAATATGGCCTAACATATCGAAGAATAAATGGGAGGCGTTTGTTGCCAAAAAAACAACTCCCAATGAAGTTTTAAGTATTCCATATTATAGCTTTTCATTTTAGTTTACTTCTTTTGATTTAATTATTAAACTAATAATATATGACATTTGAATTCTGTTGATTAATTTGGAAAAGCGTGGTAAAGCTTTCGAGTCAGCAAACAAAAGGAAGTTTTACCATCGCATGGGCCCAAGAGCGTACAATGAGGCCCGAAAAGAATGGGTGGATGTGGGTTTATACCCCTATCAGAGTCCGGCCCTGACCTCATCTACGACTACCTCTGCATCTGTGAATAATCCTGCTGGAGATCGGGTGCTGGATTGGTACTGCGTGCTTCATGCTCGAGAGGAAAGTGGTAAATTTACCATTCCTGATCCGGGAACGAAGAAGATTGTTGATGTTGTGGTGAGTTTTGATATTATTAAGTATATTATATTCTTAATTTGTTGTATTCTTTGGCTTTAATTTACTTGAACTAATTGTTATATATTGAACGTTTTTATTTGAACAGATGGGCTGGAAGGAAAAAGAAGCTACGGGGGAGTTCACCCCAAGAAGCAATGTTGATGCATTGCATATGGTCTTAGGGAAAGACCATCAAGGGCGGGTGGTTAAAAAAGGTGGCGTCCGCGTGGGGATAAAGAAGGCATTCAGCAAAGAGTGTGTAGCTACTCAATCCAGAACGATGCCACTTGATGAAGTAGAGACACTCATAGAAAAAATCACAGCAGATGTCACAGAAAATGCCACAGCAAAAGTGACAAAGGACGTTCTTGACAGGGTGGCATTGTTATTGCAGAAGATTGGAGCACCCACTGTTGACTTGGCAAATATGCTTGCCGAGGATCAGCAGAGTAAACATAGGGATCCTAAGGCTTTGGTGGATCGAGCACCCGAGCCATCCCCGAGCCCATTACCCCCGTAGCACACCAGCCCATTCATACCCCTGAAGCACAAAATCCTACACCAGAGACCATGACCTCCGTTGGTCAAGATCCAGACCCAACACTCGAGCCAGTGGTAAAGGTACATATAGTTTTTAAATATATAAGCGCTTATGAATTTATATTGCAACGTATTTATATGATCGCTAATTATACTAAACGACATAATTTTTTAGAGGCAACTCCTTGTACCCTTTTGTTTCCTCGGTTAGGCGTTGCTCGTGGTGGCGACTTAATTGAGGTTGCATATGATTTGGCAATGCCAACCCAAAAGGACCTAACATTGCATTCCATGCCTATTACAAGTGGCCATATTAGTGTGACTGTAGAAGCTATCGTAAAGGGGTTCGAAGATTTCTCACTTCCGGTTCCAATGCCAGAATGGGCCCTTGAGAAACTATGAAACGCCCAAGGTAGTTTTGTCACATGGCCATATGCTTGGGTTCGATTCACATCCAAGGTAATAATCATTTTGTATTATATTATTATTTTAATTGCATGCTTACACTAATTTACTTGTATAAATTTAAATAGCAAAAGAGTCCATACGGATCTAAGAGAGAGATCGGTTCCTCATTGTCGGTGGCAATCACTCCAATCTTGACTGATGCAGAGCTCAAAGATCATTCTCAAGATTGCCTATGGCCGCACAAAGGTGCATCTCACATGCGTGAGGAGGACCCAATTATTATACCTCTGCAAATTCTGCTTTGTTGAGGAGCCTAACGTCATTATTAGTCCTAATGACATGGGGCAATTTTTGCGTGGGTAGATGTTGAATGTCGCTCTTATCCATGTCTACATGAGGTGATGTTCATTATCTAACAATTTAGGTTTTATTGTTTAATTGTTTTAATAATCGAATTACAGACAAAATGTTTTTATTCGTGAGTTTAGTGCGGCTTACGAGGAGCTGAATTGCCTCAAACCTCCAATAAAATTTGGATGGTTTTGTCGTGAGTTGATTTCGGGTAGTAAATGCGTACCTGATCCAGCGGACGTCCAATCATACATTGAACGTGCTTTGAAACACTCCCTTACATCTAAACACACGTTCATTCTGGCCCCATACGTGGAAGAGTACGTAATTAGTTTTATTTTTGAAATTAAACTTATCTTTGATTTTTAAGTTCTCATATTCTCTAATTAGCCTTTGGGGTTAAATTTGGGCTTGTAGTTTGCATTGGTTACTTTTTGTGACATGTCCTTTGACGAATACGGTGCACGTCTTCGACTCATTACATAAAGCTCAAACCTCGCCTCGTAACACAAAACTCAAAGGCTTGTTGAATGCGTAAGTTCATAAATTTTACCAATTTCATTTAAGTGTTATATATATATATGTATAAATAGTATTACATGAATAGTTATACTTTTATTATGTATTTCAGTTCAATGAAGAAAGTGCGTGGGGAAATTGAATCTATAGCGAGAGCCACATATCAAAAATTGAGAGCAGTAAAGAAACTTAACACTTGGCACACAACACTATTTAATATATATTATTGTTTTGAAATGGTTAGCGTCGAAAAACTAGGCATATGCTTCGTATTAAGTGTTAAGTTGCGATTTTAAGCGTTTTGAAGCGTTTTCGGCACTTTCGCGCATAAAGTAGCTCAAACATGGTTTGTAATGCATGAAACTTGGCACACAACACTAATTAATATATATTATTGTGTTGAGATGGTTAGAGTCGAAAAAAACAGGCATATGCTTGATATTAAGTGTTAACTTGCGACTTTAAGCGTTTTGAGCGTTTTCGGCACTTTCGCACATAAAGTAGCTCAAACATGGTTTGTTATGCATGAAACTTGGTACACAACACTAATATATATATATATATATATATATATATATATATATATAAAATATATATATATATATATATATATATATATATATATATATATATATATATATATATATATATATATATATATATATATATATATATATATATATATATATATATATATATATATATATATATATATATATATATATATATATATATATATATTTTCCTTAGTTATTGACAAAAACTTATTGATCTAGTTTTATATATAAACTTTTTTTAATTGATTTTATATTTTGCAAATATTTTATAAGTTATATACGACACTCCAAGGCAAACACGCAAATTAAAGGATACGGAAATGCGTGAAATAAAGGACAAGGATATATTTTATAATTGTATTTCTTGCCAATTTATATTGGTGTTAGTTATTAGTTTAGATTTATTAGGACTTTATAATTATATTTCGCATATATTTTATATTAGTATATTATACTATATTAATTTGTATATATAATACACAATTATATTATTTATGTATATATATATATATATATATATATATATATATATATATATATATATATATATATATATATATATATATATATATTATATATATATATATATATATATATATATATATATATAATATATATACTGCGGTCACCACCAAAACCACAATTTAATTTGTATTGTATTAGTGGTTATTAAAATCAAAAAAAAAAAAAAATGAATACATATACTGCGGTCACCACCAAAACCACAGCCTATAATGTTTTTTGAATAATAAAAAAACTGCAGCCTATAAAACTTATGTGTGCTGCATTTTGAAACCGCAAACCTTTCTTTTGAGCTATCAGTGGTCACCGCTAATGCTTGGGTCCAAAACTACCGCATTTATTGGATTAAAAACCGCAGCAATTAAAGTTTTTTCCACTAGTGAAAATTTATCTTGTAATGTAATAAAGGGTATCATTTTAAAAGACATCGTAAAAATAAATAGAGCGTCTAAAATGTTTGCTCCGTCCCTATTATTGTTTTTGACTCTATTAATCGCTTATTAAGTCTCGAATAATATCCTATTAAAATAAAAATAGCAAGATGCACTAAAAACGATAAATGTAAAATTTTGAAAGATATAGTGTAGTGACATTATAATATAAATTTATTAGTTTGTTAAAAAAAATAGGTTGAATTAGGATTTTGACCAGGGATGTAAAGCTTTAGTCCTTTATGAGCTTTGGTTGGGTTGTCTTTTGACCAGGGAAGTGAACCTTTGATTTCTTTCTGGCATTTTATAAAATTTACTTTGCCAAAGAAAAAAATAATAATATTCATGATCTGATCTAGTCTGGTTGATCTGATCTTGTCTGGTTTGATATGATCTAGTCTGATCTAATCTAATTTGGTCTGATCTGATCTGAGCAAATATGAAATGGTTTGGTCTGATCTGATCAAATCTGATTTTAATAAGAATAATCAGGGTTATCAGAATCTCGATCCTGATCAACGATTCTATGATCCAAAATTAGGCGAACAATCCAGATCCCAAGTAGGATCTTTATGTTGGTAGAATCGTACGATTCTACATAGCTCTGGGATTTAAGTGATAAGATCATAACACGATTAAACTATTCTACGATCTTATGATCCGATCCTAAAAGGGTAGTTTAAATTGTTAAAAAAATTAAGATAATCCAGGTTTATAGTAGCTGGAATGATTAAGTACCCAAACAAAGGGTTATAGTATTTGGACTTGGAACTATAATATTGTGTATTTGAATCTATAATATTGTGTTTTTGGGTTAATAGTGGTATTTATCGTACTGTTATTTATTCGTATTTGGGATTATGTATGTAACAGATTCAAAATTTCTAATCTTAATCATTTTCGACTAATTCTTAATTCATTCAATTTAATTTCTAATTCTTGATTATTAAGCTCATATATATTTAATTTCTAAAATCTTATATTCCACCTAATTATATATTAATTGATTTAATTTCTTATTTAATTTCCAGTTCGATTTTCAAGTTCTTTAATTATTTATTTTTCTTTAAATTCCTAATACTTGCTTGATTTCTTAAACTACTCCGAATATGAAACATTAAATTTTTATTATTTCTAAATGATTTTTTTTAGCCCACAGTTTTCAATAATTTTTTTCTATTATCAAAATCATTTTATTAACTTTTGGTTTACGAAAAGTTTACGTTTAAAAAAATAAATTCTTATCTTCTTAATTAATTTCGTTAACGATTATTTTGACGACTTTAACACATTTATTAAAATTATTTTAATCTACTATTAATATATTTTTATTAATAATTTTAATTAAGGTTTTATAAGCTAGTTTTGCACCTAAAATAATAATAATGATTACCTAAATGTATTAGTCAAAACCTATCTATATTTTTTATTACTTATTTACTTACATAAGTAAAGTAAGTTTGAAAAGAAATCAAATTCCATCCTTACTTATCTACTTACATAAGTAAAGTAAGCAAGATATGGAGCCATGATTTTTTTTTTTTTTACCCAAATTTTATAAGATATTGTCCCATAATATCTTCTATATGTAGGAGCTATTTTCTTAACATTCTACCTTGCAACATTAAAACAAATTAAGTCACCCAAATAATATCATTCTAGTTGTGTATTATTAAGGAATTAAGTCATCCACTTTTCTTCCATTTGCTCCTAATTTCACTTTATTATATCAATTACTTATTCTCTAATATTAATTAAGTTGAAGAAAATCAAGAAGGAGCTTGATATATATATATATATATATATATATATATATATATATATATATATATATATATATATATATATATATATATATATATATATATAAGATCATCACCTTAATAGCTTGAATTATCATTTTTTGGAGCATAGTTGGGTATTTTTTTTGGTTACTTGAGTGAACTATTATACTAGTGACATATATTAAGTACTATCTATGTTATAAACTAGTGTTACTATGTTTGTGAATTATTTAGGAATGTTATTATATTAAGAATGTTTATGGTAATATTATAGGTAATATTTTTATGTAAGCCCTTAAATTAGTTTATAAAGTTGTGTTATTTCATGAACATATTTTTTATTTAGTATGGTTATGCTTAGGATGTTGTCATTGTACTTTATCTTTTATATTAAAGCTTATTTTTAAAGTTATATTAAATATTTAAGTTATTGTGTAAAAGATTTTAGTTTTTATAAAGTTAGAATTTACTATGATCATAATAAAAATAACAAGTAAATAAAAAGATATATTTGGAAAAATAAAATTTTTGTAAGTTATTTATATTAAAGTATTTTCTTAAATACATGAGATCTTATAATAAAAAATAACTTTTTTGATGTTAAATAGTTAGTTAGTACAAAATAATTCTTTAGTTGACTATTTGACCAAATTTATGTAAAACGAATGTAAAAGTACTTTTAATAAAGTTGTCTTTATAAAATTATGTGTGAAATTTTGATATTAAAATAGTAAAGTTTATACTTGTTTTACAAAAAGAATTATGGATTTGTGTGAATATATAAGTTTTACTTATTTTACAACTGGAAGTATTGATTTTTGTGAACTTATAAAGTGTTACTTGTTTTATAAATAGAAATATTGATTTCGTAAAATAATATTAGTTGTATTTGTTTTATAATTTGAATATTGATTTTTGTGAACTTAATAAGTTTTACTTGTTTTTCAATTTGAAATATTGATTTTTGGTGAAATTGTTGAATTTTGATAATTTATCCATAGGATATAGTTTTACTCGATTTATAATTAAATTATTTATATTTGTGAAAAGAATTAAATTAAAATATTTATTTGTTTTAAAGTTAGAAATGTTGAATATTAAAACTTATTTCAAGAGAAATAAAATTTAGTAGCTACTTGTGAAAATATTAATCTAACGACTATTAATAGAATGTTAAGTTATTAGTGTAAATTTATTTAACAAATAAACTATTAAAAATAAAGTTTTAAATAAAGTTTAATGAGTAAAACTTTAGTAGTGAACTTAGAAGGGCATATAGGTAAAATATTATTAAATAAGGAAGTTAACATCTAAGTTGGTCAAAGTCACAGTAACCTTGTAGTAGTAAAAATGTGATGTGCTTGTGTGAAATTATCTGTGTATTGATTGAATGACCCGGATAGTAAGGAAATGTCGAACCATGGACCGGCATGTAAAATCCCGGCGCCCGCGTTGGTCGACACGTAAAATGCGGTGTTAGACAGGGGGTTAGCGACCTATTCTGTTGAAGCTCGAGCATAAACATTGGCGGGGTGACGACCCCCACCATAGTTAGATATAGGGCTTTGGCCCTAACCTAGCCAGACCCTTACATATATCAGGTGTCATATTGTTTGTCCTTGTTGATCAATGATGAACTTGATTAATGTTGATGCTATGAGGCATGGTACGGTTATGAGTATTAATCAACTGAACTTGCTTAAGTATTAAGATTACCGAATTGTATAAGTGGCAGTAACGTACTTCTACCAGGGTTGAGAATGGTATCTTAATGACTTAAAAGTATGGGACAGTAAAAGAATATGGTAAAAGTATAAAATGGTGTCAATTAATGTTTGTTCTCTAATTATTATTTAGTAAATGTAGTGTATTATTTCTGTATTTTGAGCTGGATAGGGAATTATGCTCGGCGTTAAGCGCTGACCGATTCAATCGGCTGTCATCCGTATTATGGATGGCAGCATGTTGCAGGATTTAGTTTCAGGTTCCGATCCAGGCCGCAGCCAAAAATTATTTATACTATCGAGGACTTAGCTGCAAATTTTTTTTATGTTTGATGATTTTCACGTATTTAATTTTAATTATTGTGTATTTTTCAAACGAACGATATGTAATTTTTATTTTCCTACTTTTATGTAATATTTATCATTTCTAATAAACACTTTTTTTTTATTTTAAAGGTTTTTAGCAAATCGGCATTTTCACACTTCCGCATTATTTTGCAAAAAAAATTTCATTAATATTAATTACCTATCGAATTTATCGGTCCTGTTACAATGTAGGAATTATACTATTGTGTATTTGGATTTATAATATTGTGTATTTGGATTTATAATAGGAAATTAAAATTGATATTAATAATCCGATTTTTTGTTTATCCGCTGTGAATAATCCAACCTTTTGATTATTTTCTAATAATCCAACGTTAGCCCTTAGTTCGATGTGAATAATCTAACATTTTTTTTAGTTTGCTAGCAACATACCCAATTATTAACCATTATTAGAAATAAGGTCTGTTGTAGGAAAATTTATCACAAAGGTTGGATTATTAGAAAATTATCAAATGGTGGGATAATTCATAGCGGATGAGTGAAAGGTTGAATTATTAATGTCAATTTTTCCTTTATAATATTGTATATGGGTTTACAATAATATGTATATGTGTTTATAATTGTGTGTAGTTTAAAATATTTGAATTTATAAAGTAATGTTACAATCCCAACTAAATAATGTTATACCCCAACTAAACAGTGTTATAATCACAATTAAACTATGTTATAACCCCAAATAAACTATGTTATAATATCAATTAAACTATGTTATAACCCCAACTAAACAATGTTATACTCCCAACTACTTTATGTTATAAAACCAACTAAACATGATATAACCAACACTACACAATATTATACTCTCAACTACACCAACCCATGTCAAATATTCACACCAAAAAATTACTCGCGGGTATACCCGCCCGCCCGCTTAGTTTAATATATTATTTATTAAATAATAATTAGTTCTATTAATTATTAAACTATACTACTACATGACCCATACCCAACTTTAGTTTATTACTCTTCTACTAGCCTTAAGGTTTTACTTCTTTTTAGACTTTAATAAAGTTTCTAATTCTATTATCTACATTCGATATTTTAAACCCTCAAAGCACTAACGCAGTCGACTATCAAAGTTCGAACAAGTAGCCGACTCCACCGTCTATATTCAATATTAATGTAATTTGAGTATTTTGAGACTTTATATATATTTAGAGTATTTTAGATAATGTATTATATTTTGTTTATTCTTATAAAAACTTAACTTTATAATATACTTTATGTTTTTAATTTTTATATAAAAATACCCGCCTACCCGCGGGTCCCGCCCGCTTTAAAAATGGGCGGGTAGCGACAAAAAAATATGCCCGCGAATGCGGGCGGGCTTTTGAATATTTGAGCCCGCAGATAGAATTTTTAGGTGCTACCCGGTCCGCTACCCGCCCAAGCCCGCCCATGAACAGCTCTAGTGGAAAGTTGCTTTTTTTTGAAATTTTTTTAACATTATTAGTTGAAAAATGAAAAAGAAAAATATGAGTAATTAGATATAGAGTAGGATAAAAATAGGAGTAAGTATAACTTTAAATGATTGATTTTTTACTAAAAAGGAAAATGTAGCAAGTAATATGAAATTTCCCAAAATGGAAAAAATGTAGCGAGTATTATGGAACGGAGGAAGTATATTATTATAACTCCAAAAAATATTATGTTATTACTTCAAATATATGTTGTTTTAACTCCAAATATCTTATGTTATAACTCCTATCATGTTATAACCTCAAATATATTGTTATAAACCCAAATAACTATATTATAATCCCAAATATATTATATTATAACTCCTATCATGTTATAACCTCAAATATATTATGTTACTACATAATTGTTTACTCCCAACTACATCAACCTATGTCAAATGTTCATAATTATAATATCTGTTATATTTTTATTCTATTCTTAAATATATGAATTTATAACCACAAATGTTTTTATTACAATTCTTCAAAATTAGCCATAGTTGTCTTCTTCAACGTCACTGTTTTCCACCATTGATGAACCTTAATTAAAAAAATCAGAGTAACCACAATTGCTTTTATTACCTTTCGCAAATAGTAGATATTATTGTCTTCATCAACTGTGAAATTTTACAGATGTGAATGTGATGAAGATTATACAAATTATAATCAAAGGAAAAGAGGAAAAGTAGACGAAATACATCTGTCATAAAAACAAGACTTATTTGCTATCCTTAACACCCCCTCAAGCTTGGGAGCATTATCGAATACCAAGCTTGGATAGGAGTAGCTGAAACTGATCAGACGGTAAAATTTAGTAAGTACGTCAGCTAATTGGGGGGAAGAAGGAAGATAAGTTAACTGAATGAGGCCTTCCAAGACTTTGTCACGTGTAAAGTGACAGTCTACCTCAATATGCTTGGTTCGTTCGTGAAGCACCGGGTTACGAGCTATATGAATGTCCGATTGATTGTCACAATGGAGAGTGACCGGTTGCAATTTCGAAACACCCAACTCTGCTAAAAGGCGAACTAACCAAGTGATTTCAGAGAAAGTTTATTTCATACTCTCTTTTCCCTCTGTATGATGCTACTGCTCAAAAATTGAAGTCTCAGAGGTATTCTACAATGATACTATGATAGAATTTAGAAAATGGGTCTGGGCAACCCAAATAAGGAGGAGAAGAAGTAGTGCACTCATAAACCCAAAGAAATTTCACTACTAAAACCAATTGGTAATAATAGGAGTTACTCCTTGAATATATAAAGTGATGCATACTCTTCTCTTTCTTCGATATGGGACAACTCACATGTGGATAACACATGGGCACTTCAATACTCCCCCTCACATGTGAGTGTCCTTAGAATTTTAGCTCACCAGAAGGGTTACAAACCTATTGGGAATGAACATCCAATTAAAGGCTCCTTAACCAGTGGTAAGATTAAATGCCCAGTTTAAAGGCCCAACAACAAACCGGGCTCTGATATCTTGATAAAATTTAGAAAATGGGTCTGGGCAATCCAAACAAGGAGGAGAAGAAGTAGTCCACTCATAAATCAAAGAAGGTTCACTACTAAAACCAATTGATAATAATAGGAGTTACTCGTTGAGTATATAAAGTGATGCATACTCTTCTCTTTCTCCGATATGGGACAACTCATATGTGGGTAACACATGGACACTTCAACATCAATATCACTGTTTTCCACCATTGGTTAAGCATAATTTAAAAATTAAAAAAATTTACAATCGAAATTAAGCAGATGAAACAGTTGAAAGATGTAATAGGAAGACGATAAAACTTATGTATCCATAATCCAACTTGTATATTGCTTTGGTAGAGGTAGTTAATAATTAGAAGTTTTCTATTCCCAAGCACAATCAGGGATGGCAATGGGTCGGACTTGATTCGAAGTATACATACTCCGACTTTACTTTGAATAATAGTCGAACTTTTTTTTTTCAGTTCACCTCCACTCGGAGTCGTATTATGCATACTCCAAGTTTGCCCCGATTCGGACTCTCGGACCTCCAACAAAGTCAGATTATTATCAAACAGTATCGTTGTGGTATTGTACTAATGATTTTAAAGCATACAAAATTAACAAAATATATTTTCAAATACAATTTAACAAAAAAATGTACTTTGAATTCAAGTTTAACGAGAGAAATAGTCCTGCTACTACAATTTAGCAAAATTTTCTCGCGTTTTGATTTGGCATATTTTATTTCTCTTGATATGATTGTCGTATTCTGATTGATTAATCTAAATAAAAATACCAAGTAGTTTTTCAAAATCGAAAATTACAATTAGTATGACAGAGAACTTGAACTAGTCATATCTAAACTTTTAAAGGAACAATATATTGGTGTAAATGTCAAATTCAAAGTCGGATATCCTTCAGGGTCGGATTGTCGGATTTTTAATAAGGTTCCACTCCAGTCCGTCTCTAACTCGGACTCGGATCGTAAAGTCGGAGTCGGATAACTTTTTCCTCGGACTCGAATCGGATTATTTTCCTCAGATCGAGTCGAAATAGGGTCGGATTCAAACTGAATTGCCATCCCTAAGCATAATACACGCGCGTTACTTTTCTGAAATAACAGTTTTCTGTTTTAATGAATTATCAGATGTGGGCGAGACTCCTTGAGAGACATCTTTACAAAAGACGATCTTTTAAGAAAAGACCTCAACTGATTAACAGTTGAGACAAACCAAATTAAAAACCACTAAACTCACTGAAAGGCACGAGTATAATTGAAGTATAACAAAATCACAAATTCTTACTTGAGACCGTCTTTTGTAAAGATGGCCCTCAAAAGCCCAGTCCAATTCTAATTGTATATTGTTACAACTCTAAATATAGATTTAAGCTGAACTTTTAAGAGTCGTATTTACAAAAGACGGTTTCTCAAGAGAGCTCTTGTAACAAAATATGCATCTATGTTCTGAATGTTCTCTAGTGGCTTGATATTCCCTTACCAATGAGGAGCTCCTTCAAGTGGGGCCTCAAACCAAACTCATATCCCAACCAGCCCAAATATGTAGAAATATTAAAATTAAAAATCTTTTACTTTATCCGATAATAAAAATTCTAGATGTTACCTTTGTATCATTTATTATTTTAATTTAATTTTTGATTATACATTATATATTAATAATATTTTCCTGACCCTTCATTAGTGCAAATATATCCACCAATAACAAGTATTATGCATGCTTAAAGATGCAAATAGGGTGAACACGGTCCGGTTTGACACTAAAATCAGACCAAACAAGAAATTCCGGTCTGAAAATTTTTCAGACCAGATTGGATCGTTTAGATCACCAGACCGGACCAAACCGTTTTAGAACGATCCGGTCTGGTATGGTCTACGATTTTTACTTTTTTATTTTACTCCAAATGAATACATGTATTTATGCAAATATTTCACACCTACAATTAATAAATATAATAATTTATAATTAATTAGTTGATAACATCAACATCATTCAATTATATATTGCTATATAAAAATAACTATATCTTAAAATATCTAGGTAGCAACTTAATTTTTTAAATACAAAATTATGATTTTCAACCATATTACGGTTTGCAGTCCGATCTGGCTTGAAAAATAAAAAAACGAGACCAAACCGTAAACCGTAATTTAATTTGAAAAAAAACCAGATCAAACCATTTAAACTGTAGACCAGACCAAATACTAAAATTCCGATTTGGTTTACGGTTTAGACCAACTTTGTTTAGCCCTAGATGCAACAAAAAACAATCAAAAAGTATTTCAAATTAATAAATGTTATAAATGTGAAATATTATATATTAATTCAAAGGAGAAAATTTTTATTATCCAAGAGGGTAAAGGTAAGATTAAAGGTGTTCATTCGGGTCATTAGGTTGATTTCGGGTTAGATGTTTCGGATCGGTTCAAAATCAGATTTTGTGTTCACATTGGCTTTTACATAATTGTAGATTCATTTTTAAGTCGTTCAAATCGAGTTCGGTTATATAGTCGGGTGTCTATCGGGTCATCGAGTCTGTTTTAAACAGCTCTAGGTAAGATTTTAAAATTTAAAAGACATGAAGACATGAATAGCAATATTGATGTTGGTGTAACATGTATAACTGACATAAAGAAACAGTGCTACAAAATTGTAATAGAGCCCACCACTATCATTATTCATCAGTAGCTATGGATTTGAAAGCATGCACATACAACTGATGATCCAATACAAAAAATATTACAACATAATCAGGGAGTTCCTACTCTAGGCCATTTCTGTTTCAAAGTTATTATGAGCTTATTGTGTATTGAATGTAATCATGGCTTATTCCTATTCTTTCTGTGTATTTTCTGCCAACATGGACACAATCCCTCAATAGTTTTGCAAATTGGTTACAAAACTCGTCGAAAATGTTAGCCGCTTGACCTGCAAAATAATCATAAATGATCTCGAAATAGAGAGGGGATTCACCTGTCTTCTCGTTCCCCCACCGAATCCTCTATCGACAATCAACCATTTAGTTAAGTAATATACAAAACGTTCTCGGGCTTGACAAATATAAGATGACCCTGTACTTCATTGTTGTGATGAAAATGAATATAGGATGATATCGGCAAGGGTATTGGTAGCGGATGAGGACATAAACGTCCCAGGGGGCTGAGACCGAGCAAACAATTACTACTGATGTGAGTTTTTCTGTAGCATCTCGAAATATTGCAGAGCCAATTGTCCAAGGATGTAGTTTCAGCAAGCAATTTCTTCACAACCTCTATTGTAGCATCAATCACCTGCAAGAAAGACAACAAAAACACGAAATTTTTGAGGAAACAAGAACAATTACGACACCAGAAATTAGTGATGGAAGTTTGACTTCAACAATATTAACCTTGTTCGATTCCTCGAAGAAGCAAGGGAATGCTGGTGTCATTCCTGAAATGGTTTCTGCAAAAATGTACAAGAGCCGTGAATCCTTCCCCACATTCTTAACTTTATCCGTGCAAAGGGAGATCTTGTTCACAACAGATGTCCGACCTGAAGAGGTTCAACACCTTTTCTTCTTTGAAAGGCATTGAACAAATCTTTCTTTGCTACATGTTGCTGATTGGATTGACACATAATTTTTCACTGTATTTCACCATTCAAAGGATGTTACAAATCTGGCCATATATATTGACCATTAAATTGGTTAGATTGGAGCTCCGGAAGCCACTGAGCGCTCCCATCCTATGACTCGGAATGATCTGAAGCTTTTCGCTTTTTAAAATTAACATTGCTATCCAAAATCCATCCCTCTTGTTCTAGTCTATTGTCTGAGAATTCAGAGGGTTCATTACGGCTGTGGCTCGGAAAGAAACAAAATTCTGTGTTCCTAACGCAATGTTCAGAGTACTTGTTGGTCTCTTGATGACTACTTGAACCACTTTCGGTGTTCAGATGACGAAAACCTTTTTCAACACTTGTACCTCGATTAGAAGGTGGACCCAATCTAAGAGATAAATCACAGTCCGTTTCCGCAGCCTTTCCATGGCTGTCAACACTCGTTACTTGCCCGAGATTTCCTGCTGTAGAATTCACATTGTCACCTGGTAATAGGTTCTTTGTGCTGGAAAAAGGAGGTTGTGCTCCATGCCAACCCACAGGTGTGCCAACAATTACATTCGTAGGATTTGAGTTTTGAGGTGTCCGGTACCCAAAATGGGGCTCTACATTCTGAATTTGACTACCATAATACAATGGATATACAGAACCATACTTCAACAAAGAATTCGATTCAGTAACTGAAGAAGGCATATGTCTAGGAAAATTAAGTTGAGAATAAGGGCCAGTTTGAGTAGCAATGTAGCTAGGTTTGGACACCATTTGACTGCTAGAAAGTGAAGACGCACTAGGTTGAGTCCCCATTGTTGATCTCGAAATGCTTAATGGACTGCCGGATAGGTTTGGTGGTTGAGGGGGCGGTCTGTGGTAGTTAGTACTATCAAGAACAGCTGGAGCTGCCTGAGCAGGTTCTTGGAATCTCTGGTTTAGATAACTCCTCGGATTACTGTTCTGCTGGCTACGCGGTGCTCTAACAGGATGACATCCCAATACAAGGGCAGCTGAACAACAGAATTACAAGGGGATGGATTAATGTTTGCTTACTTTTATCTATACACAATGAATTGGGCACTTTCACAAGGGTATTTTAACATACTCATGAGGAAAAACCCTTCAAATAGAACTTAAACCCTACATTTTTTTCATAATGCAATTGAATGAAATTAACAATAAAAAATACTTCAAAATTATCAAAACATCCACTTTCAATCATATTGTATTATATTTAATCTAAGAATTACAACCTAACAAGCAAGAAAAATGCTCAAACACCAAAACTTGACATCAAAATAAGATCTAAAAAAGTAGCAATCATTAACCAATACACATAAAAAAGCTACCTTCAATACATGGTTGAAGAAATTGACCAGTTTCAGTAGTTTCATCTCTTCTAATTATAGTATCAACAGCATCATTAAGTCTTTCCCAAAGTGTTTCCGGATCCACATACTCAGCCTAATCAACCAAACAATGTACACCCAATAAACTCAAAATTTTGCAAAAATTTAACAAGATACAAAAAACCCATAAAAACCCAACAGATTATTACCTCAGAATTAGCTTTAGAATACATAATTTCTTCAGCTTTTAACACAACACAAGGTAGTTTCTCTTGCCATTCTCTGTTCTTTCTAGTGACAGAAGTATGAGCTTCAGTAACAACTCTGCAAAACAAACAAAAAAGCAGAAATGGGCAATTCCTAAATCAATGAAAAAAACAAAAAGATTGAATCTTGGAGAAAAATGGGATGAAATTAGAAAGACCCAGAAACCTGAAAATTTGTTGAATAATAGAACCTCTAATGGGTTGATGACGAGTATCACTATGCCAAGCTCTTCTAACACATTCATAAGGTCTAGGACCAGGTCTAGGCATCTTGTTTGTTGAATTTCAATTAGTGTGTGAGTGAGAAGAAAGAAAGAGAAAGAAAGGGAGAAAAGAGAAGACTGATAAGGAAGTTATTCTGTACATTTGGGGTTGGGGGTTCCCCTTTTGGTTTTGGTGCACCTTGTTTTGTGTTTCTCTCTCTTACTCTCCATTTCAATCTCCTGTTGCTTTCGTGCTTTTTAGCCTAAGCAGACAACACCCTCTGAGGGTATTGTTGGGATAACACATGGGGTTCAACTAGGAACTTTTTTTTTTTTTTTTTTTTTTTGTTCTGTTCTGTTTAGTTTTGGTTTGGTTGAATATCTATTTTTGATTGGTTTTCATAGTCAAAACTCAACATGTGACTCCGGAGTCTCGAGCAATGAGATACTTTTACTTCTAAATTAGAATGGTCACATATTCATGATTAAGTAATTCTTATTGTAAAAATTAATCAAATACTTTCATTTTTAGTCATTATCTACAATAATTTTATCACTCAATTAACATCGAATAATTTCAATTATAAAAAAATTGAAAATAACAAAAAAAAAAAATAAAGGAAAGTTAATTAGGTCTTGTCTCATGAAAGAAATTAGGATTGAATTTCACTTAGTCTTCTATTTCCCTCAGCCTACTCTATAGTACCAAAAAAAGAAAAAGTAACTTTAAAATGTTTAAATGTGATGCAAAAGGTAATTAATAAATGGAAATTATTACCATGATGATCACTCTTAAGCCATGGTAGACTCTTTAAGAACTTCATAAGATCCAGCTTTATGCTATCTATCTGTAGCATTTTCGTTAAGTTTGTTAAATTGTTAAATTCATCATTTTGTAAGTTTTTTCCAATGAGATCCAGTTTTGTTAATTTACTATTTTAACTTTTAATTCATCATTTTGATGTTTAATTCATCGTTTAGTTATGACAGGTAAAAATGACATCAAATATCTTTTTCGGTTTATGTATCAAAAAATAGGCGAATAAGTACTTTTTTCGACCCGATTAGATAGTTTCTTATAATTTTTCAATAAAACTATTAAACATTTATGAGCGTCAATGAATTAAACGATGAATTAAACATTAAAATGGTGAATTAAAAGTTAAAATAGTAAATTAACAAAAACTGGATGCTACCATGTGGAAAAAAACTTACAAAATGTTAAATTTAACGGAATTTAACAAGAACTTAACGGAAAATGCTACGGCAATTAGATATTGCATAAACTGGATGCTACCATGTGGAATATTCTTTAAAAAGTGCTACCACTGGTATTTCATCAAAACTGGATGCTACCATGTGGAATTTCCCTTAATAAATTTGTCTTAATGTGAATGCAATCAATACTTTATTGGTAAAACTTGTCTATAAATATACAAGTTAACCAAGTAAGAAAACGCACTTTTGAGTGATAATTTTTATCTTCTAACTTTTACTCATTTTAGTTACAGCACCAACTTGTCCTTAATACTCAAGAAGGTAATATTTTTAAACCTAATTAAGCATTTTGTTTTTTCATCGGTTCCCACAAATGGACCAAATATCAAATGGTATCGATATCGTCATCCAAGGTGTGTCCAACACATTTTTATATTATATCATTAAGCACAATTATATAGCATTCACTACAAACCCAATAACACTATTGGTCAATCAGTACCACCAGCTAATATTCCAACAGTACGACTTACAAAAAGTGTTTCCACACTACCAACTAATTATTAGGACTAAATAATGCAAATACAAATTACAAACGGGAATTTGTATTTATCCCTTTGTTGATGACAAAATAAAATTACAAAGAACAATGCTAAATTAACTTGAAGATTGTTTTGTATCGACAACCGCTACCCGAAAACTTGATACTTGTTGAAGGCGTGTGATCACTTTCCTTTTGTGATATTTTCCCCACAAATGTACATGGGTTTGATGATTAGAAATTCACAAAGAGATACAAATAACACAATATACTCTTAGTACTTAGAGTATAAAACTTAATAACAAAGTGTTAAGAAATTTTGAGAATTGGAAGCTCTAAACAAGAGTTAGTTACTCTCTTGGAAAGAACACAAGCAAATGAGAATAAGAAAGATAGAATTCAGAAAATTGGTGTACCTTCTATTCACCACCAAGCCTCTATTTATACTACAAGAGTATAGCTAAGAGTCATGGCCTTAATAATCACCCTTAATGATTAAATTGATGATCATACATTCAATACCATTAATCTATAGCATTTATGAGTATTATACTTCTTAATATTCCCTTATAACTCCAAAAATCAAGAAACATAAGTATAGAAATCCAAAACATTCACTCAAAGAAAACCAAAATAATCCAACGGTCAAAACAGAGGAAAAAGCCGAGTCAACTTTTCCTCCAAAGACCAGCATAGCCGACTCGGCTTTAGCTGCTGGAAAAAAATCACATTTCCAGTACCTAAAGCCGAGTCGGCTTTAGGCCCCAAAAAATGAAAGCCGAGTCGGCTTTTCCTGCTGACTCGATTTTCCAAATGTTCTTTTGTCCTTTCCTTTGAACCCCTTTTTTGACCACGTAATTTAATACATATTGTCCTACTACTTTAGTAGTACTTACACTACAAGAAAAAGTGTTTTGGGCGACAACAATATATGTGGCCCAAGCATCAATTTATGTCGCCCAAAGTAAGGGATACAAATCTAAAAAGTGACACAACAAGTGTCGCCCTATCGACGCTGCCCATGTTTGGGCGACACCAGTTTTTCTGACGCCCATGCTTAATTTTGGGCGACACACATATATGTAGCCCATATTTCGACTTTGGGCGACACTTTCGTCCACGCAGCCCATAGTTTATTCTTTTGGGTGATATAACTTGTATTTGTAGCCCATATTTAATTATTTTTGGCGACATAGTTGTATTTGTGGCCCATAGTTATTTGTTTTGGGCGATATAAAGCCCATAATTTTTTATTGCACAATAATAATAATAATAATAATAATAATAATAATAATAATAATAATAATAATACCAATACCAATAATAATAATAATGATAATAATAATAACAACAATAATAACCTTTTAATTTGAGTATTTTGCTTGTATTTGTATATACATTTAATTTGAGTTTCTTGAGCCGAAACCGAAACCTCTTATATAACCATTATAACTCAAAGACCCTTGGATATGCTTCTTGAGGTGCAAGATTGGCCTATGCTTGACTGTTGGGTGTTTCTCCTTCCTCCATTTTACCACGTTTATAATGACCTAAAATTAATTACATTTATTAGCAATTTAGTAGCATAGTTGCACCAAAAAGATAGCATAACAACATCAATTCAGGCAACGTATCAGCAAAAAAAAACACCAAAACAACAGCAACACAACAGCAAATCAACACCATAACAACACCAAAACAATAGCACCAAAACTGCTCTAAAAAAGCACCAAAAACAGCACCAATCCTCTTACATACCTCAATTCATCCAATTATCAAGCTAGTTATATATGGTCTAACTAATGTTCCACAATCACATTTTCTTGGAAGAGTAATTCAATAGCGAGGAAGAAGGATAATGTTAGCTGCATATGATTTCTAAAACTACGGCATATTGAAATCTACTGTATGAAAGAAAGAAACAGAGAAAATGTAGAAAGAACTTGAAAGAGAACGAATAAGCTCTCAAAATGTTATTATTAATATTCTGCTTTCTTACAAGTGTTTATAAAGAGCTATATACAGACTTATTGCTCTAACAAACTAACAAAATCTTACAGAAAATCAAAAGTGTTCGTTAAAACCACTTGTAACAAATTGCTTATGTGGCAAGACTTTGCTGCATGCTATCACCCATGGAGATCATTATCATTACGGCACAACCAAAAATATGTCTTAACAAAAATCCTTGTAAACTCTTATAAGTTATAAACTTTAAAACTAAAATAATGAAAAGAATACATATAATCTTCATACCAAATTAAGCAGTAGCAGGCAACAACAATGAAACTATGGAACAATTAGCAGGTGGCAACAAACGAAAAAAATAGTAGCAGCAACAATGGAACAATAAAGTGCATATAATCTTCCATAACAAACTATTAGATTAATTCATAAATTGAGTCATTTAAAGATAAAAAAACAAAATGAAATCAAAGAAACCAAAATTAGTTTACTAAAAATATGAAAATCAGAGAAAAAAAATCAAAGATAAAAAAACAAAATTCAACAAAACAAAATTAACAAACGAAAACCTACGCAGGCAACAACAATGGAACTATGAAAGATACGGGGAACCACCATGGAAATTTAAAGATACAAAAAAACATAAATCAAAGAATTTAAATCAAAAAACAAAAATCATGGATGACCAACAGCCATGGAAGAGAAGCTTGAAGATGAAAACAAACCTTGAGAAGCAGTAGTAGTGGCGGCGCAGTAGAATGGAATTTGGGCAGCGCAGTGGAAGAGAATAAAGATGAAGAATGGCGCAGTGGGAGAAGATGAATGGCGTAGTGGGAAAAGAAGAATGGAGGTGGAGATGGAAACAAACAGATTGTTTTGTTTTGTTTTTAGGGTTAGGAAACCAACTTAGGGTTTTACTTTGAGAATGGTGGACTACAACATCAAATGAGTAGATGACGGCGGACTTTAGGTAAAGGCGAGAATAGGGCGACAAGAATACATATATGTGGTCCATAAGACACTTTTGGGCGACACAATATATCTCTGTCGCCTAAAACTCAACTTTTGTGCTTCGCTTATATATAAATGTCGCCCTAAGATGTCCTTGTGCGACATCAATAGTAACTGTTGCCTAAAATTCCACTTTTGTGCTTCGCTTATATTTGGGTGTCGCCATAAGTAACCCTTGTGCCACACATTGCTATATGACGCACACAAAATGATAATTTTGACGTCCAAAACTAATTTTCTTGTAGTGTTATTGATTATAAATTTAGGATTATTAGACACTAAATGTTCAACAATCCTCCCCCATTTAGGGTATAATAAACCTCTCATTTACAAAACAAAACTTATAATCCATTTCATGCATTAACGATAATATCCCTACGAATTGAATTAACGCCTAGTACAACACACTTCACAAGTGACCAAGTCAGAATTGATATCCATACGAATTTGAATCAAATGACCCTTCCAACCACTTGAAGATGAAGTACACACAAAATCAATAACACAAAGTCATTAACCTGACACATTATAAGGCCGAGTCCGTATCTTATTCATAAGTTTATCATAGTCGGTATGCTAATCTTGACTATTTGAAGCGGTCACACTTCAAACTTATATAGTTAGATTCTCAATACGTATAAAACATATCCTCGTGATCTAGATACAACACCAAGAGCTCTTCTACTCTTGATCTTGAGAACATTCAATAGACGACTATCTCATTCATCACGGTCCAAAGCAACGATGGGTCATCAAAACTTGTTGCTTACAAAAATCAAAAGGACTTTACCACATTGAATTCAAAACACGAAGTTACTTATGCGTGAGTTGGGCTTTTCCAAATAATCTTTATTGACATAATCCGATTGCAATTGACGCTTGTTCAATTGAATCCCTACTTATGGCTTTCGTAAACGAATCCGCCACATTGAACTTAGTGTTCACATAGTCATAAGTTATGACCCCATTAGTGATAAGTCTTTGCACTAGGTTGTGCCTAAGAGAAATATGATGAGACTTACCATTATACACTTGACTATTAGCCCTACCTAAAGCCGTCATGTAATCCGCATGAATCGCCACCGGTGAAATCGACTTAGGTAACAAGGGTATCTCAAACATGAGATTCCTCAACCACTCCGCTTTACTAGATGCTGAAGCAAGAGCTATGAACTCAGCTGACATAGTTGAATCAACTATACATCTTTGTTTCTTAGAAGACCATGAAATGGCACCTCCCCCATAAACAAACACCCAACCACTAGTAGAAGAATTATCCTCTTCATTAGTGATCCAACTAGCATCGAAATAACCTTCTAAAATAGGAGGTTCACCGCTATAAGCTATACCATAATCCTTGGTAGCAACAAGTATCTTAATACTCTCCTTATCGCCATCCAATGATGGGGACCCGGGTTGCTTGTAAATGTACTAAGTTTACCAATCGCAAAAGTTATGTTTGGCCTTGTACAGGTCATGGCATGCATCAAAGATCCTATGACCTTTGAATTCTCTAATTGAGAAATTGGTTGACCGGTATGTTTGGCAAATTTCATACCTGGTTCCATGGGAGTAGAGACCGGTGCTTTATCAAGCATACTAAACCGCTTAAGTATCTTCTCAACATAGTGAGATTAACTTAGCTTAATACGGCTACCTTGTCTCATGATCTTAATACCTAAGATCACATCGGCCTCCCCTATATCCTTCATCTGAAAGGATCTAGACAAAACCTCTTTTGTCTCTTGTACTTGTACTAAACTAGTACCAAACATGAGCATGCCATCCACATATAGACAAATGATAACCCATTACCATGGCTATCAAATTTGCTATAAACGCACTTATCGGCTTCATTCAATTTGAATCCAAAGGACAAATATGTTTCATCAAATTTTTGATGTCATTTCTTACGTGCTTGTTTAAGTCCATATAAGGATTTAACAAGTTTACACATCTTTTGCTCTTGTCCTTTCAAAACAAACCCTTTGAGTTGTTTCATATAAACCTACCAATAACCGAATAGTGGTTTTAACATCCATTTGATGTATCTCTAGATGATAGACCGCAGCTAAAACTACCAATAACCGAATAGTGGTTATTCTTGCAACTGGTGCATAAGTATCGAAGTGATCGATACTGTAACATCCTGAAAAAACTCCGTCGTTTTAAAAGAGAAGACGACTTTTAAAGAAGCTAAATATAGTCCAAGTCAACCCAAGATGTTAGAAAGGTAGTTTAAAACAGATATGAAATCAAACGAAGCTTGCGGATCGAGTTCTATTAGAGTTTTTATAAACTACTAGATATAAGAAATTCCTAGCAGCGGATAAGATTGTAAAGTCAAAGTGTACTTATTACAACTTGAGAACGTAAAACGCCTCTTTAAAAACCAAATATTCTTAAGACAAAATAAAAGGTTCATATCATGACTTCTTTACCCTAATGATTTATTTCTCCAAATGACAATCCTCACTTCCCAGACCTGCACTTAACTTACTCCTAGTCATTTACCCCAAAAGTAAACAACATCATCGCAGGATCGTTAAGACCAAAAATTACACGTCAGCAAAACGTCGCATATCATTTAATTAATATACAACAAAAGAAAGATTTAATTACTATCGGTTACCGAAATAAGATTCGATCTCTCTAATAAATTATAACTGTCTTGAAAAAAAAAATGTTAATCAGCCATACTGCTGTACTTTTCCAGCCATACTGCCGGTTCAACTCCAATCTCCATAAGTGAGACAATACATTAGGGGGAGCTAACCCCTAAGCAAGTCTCTACCATAGACACTCGCCTTACTTCGGTGCCTATGGTTAAGTATACATACCCCTGCGGTGGCTCATAATGCCCCCATATACCACGAGTAATTCTTTCCACCAATTGACGTCATACTACGTCCACATTAAAGTTAGTGAGGTCATACTACCTCTGCTTATAATAATCATATATCGAAATTCTTTATTTGGAAACATAACATCATCCGTATTACATATCCGTACTCTACTTTATTTATTATAGTAACATGTCACATTATGCAAAACTTCACTGCGTGTACGTACCTTAGATAAGACAAATCAAATATCAAGTGCACAATTCAATTCCCTGTCACGAATCGACTTCCTACAAAGTTCAATCGTACGTGGGAATAAGCACAATTACACATTTCATGAAGCCAAAATCACAACACGTACATACAACTAACACAAAACCACTATACCACACACATCATGATCATCCATACACTTTACAACAACATAGCAAACACACAAAAAAAATCCAGCATACACATTCTATCCAGAAACGCAGGATAACACTGTCAAACTGAAATTCCGAGTTCACCGTTGCGTCCGAAAGGCATCAAAACCCCCAGATACCAATTTTTATGATATATAATATAGTATAAGTATTTTTAACCTATTTTTAAAGCCAAAAATGCTCCAAAATACCCTTTTTTGTCAATTTTTCCTCACCTACGGGATTTGTCAATTCCAATTAAAAATACGCACAAATTCTAATACTTCAATTTCTTATTAAATCCATATTACAAAAACCATAATTCCATGATCACATATCAAAATAATTTTCATGATTCAAAATAATTCTTTTTGCACAAACACATTTTTTTATGTTAAATTCTTCTCTAACACATTATAAAATTCTCATATTACACTAAAATAATTTCTTACACCATTTACACACATTTTTCTATGAACAATCATAATTTATATATTTTCTTTTAAAATCACCCATCATACAATAAATCTTAACCTTCACATATTCATACACATCAAAACCCTAAAAAAAACCCTACACCAAATTTGATAAAGAAATACATCACAATCCATACCTATATTTTTAAGTCATGAAAACAACCACGGATAATAATTTAACACATGCAACAAAACACAAAATTCAAATTAAAACTTTATAATAAAAATAATGAAGAATTTACCCTTATAATTTCAATGAAAGAACACCAAAATGATGAGAAAAATGGAAGAAGTGGCGTGTGAAAGGGTGGTATTTTGCTAGGGTTTTCTCTTGAGTTTTTAGCAAAGGAATGATAGAATAATGAGGAAGTGATTAAGGAGAATAATGAGTAAATAATTCTAGGATTATTATGTGATCTTTCAAGTTCCACATTGGGAGTTACACCCATACCAAGAGACCACATAGGGCCGGCCATCACCCTATTTCCCTCTCATTTTAGTTTTTTTTTTAATTTTGAAATAAAGAAATGGGTTAAAGGTTTGGGCCCGAAACAATCTAATTTGTTAAAAAGGATTGAAAATTCATGGTCAATCCCAAAATAAATAAACAAAAATATATTTATATAAAACAATATTACTAGTAAATAATTAAATATATCGGGAAAATATCGGGATGTTACAGATACCAAGCTTTTGTCGAAAGTCTTGTGCCACTAAACGAGCCTTGAACTTGTCAATAGTACCATCAATTTTTATTTTCTTTCGAAAAATCCACTTGCAACCTATTGGTTTACAAGTAGGAGGAAGATCCACTAACACCCAAGTGTTATTACCCATGATGAATTGCATCTCATCATCAATAGCCTCTTTCCAAAAAGCGCTATCATGTGATGCCATAGCATCGCTTTAAGTCAATAGGTCACCTTCCACATTATGTAAATATGGAACATTAGAAGATACTTCACTTCTAGTACCTTCTACCAAGTATACTTGGAAGTTCGGTCCAAAGCTTTTAGCTTTCCGTTGTCTATTACTCCGTTTGGGAATAGGATCAACAAATTCTTGTTCATCTAGTTGTTGATTTTCATTAACACCTAGAGGTGAACCTTGTTGATTATCATCAACATTTTCATTGGTACAAACTTTTAGATTTCTTTGTCTACTCAATGATGAAAATCTATTTTCATCAAAAATTGCATCTCTTGACTCTATGATCGAATGGATCGACATATAGTCATTTTGTTCTATAACATAGAACCTATAAGTTTTGCTATGAATAGCGTAAGCTATAAAAATGCATTCAATCTCTCATTTACCGAGTTTTTTTCTTTTATTACCGGGCAATCTTACAATAGCCCTACAACCCCAAACCTTAAGATAACTTAAGTTTGGTTTCTTTTTGTACCAAAGTTCATAAGGAGTCTCCTTATTTGTTCCCATTGGAACTTGGTTAAGAATGTGACAAGCCGTCAACATTGCTTCACCCCAAAATCCATCACTCAAACCCGAGTAGGATAACATGGAATTAACCATCTCTTGTAGAGTACGGTTTTTCCTCTCCGCCACACTTTTAAAAGGTGTTCTTGTGATCTTATTTAGCACGCATGTTTTGCAATTTTTAGACATTTTAACATGCATAGGAATCAATTCATGCTTGGACATAAAAGAAATTTAATCAAAATTTACATGTCTTAGTCTAACATGCCACAAGTAATGCAAATCATCTTTATCATTCATACTAGAAATATTACATATAAGGTTCTTATTTAAATCCAAAGACAATTTAAATAAACTATTACATAAATAAGCACGTCCTACAAACAAGTTATTCTTAGAGATAATACACCTATCGACTTCAAATACTAATTTGTAGCCCAATCGATTCAAAATCGGACCCGAGACAAGATTTCTACTAATTTCGGGTGCATTATAAACATCCCTTAAAACTAAGAGATTCCCCGAAGTAAACAATAGCTCAATTTGCCCTTTGGCTTGGACCATGATAGGTGCATTGTTTCCCATAAAGAGATGTTCCCAATCAACCAGCTTGTGAAAGGTTTTGAACCTCTTGTAGAATTGCATACATGCCTCGAAGCCCCCGAATCGATCCACCAAGACAAAGAATCATCCTGCACAACACTTAAATTAGTATTCATTGAAGAAACATTCAAAGAATTTTCATTCAAAATTGCATGATTACCTTGATTGGAAGGGTCTTTGCTTGTAGAAGCTTGACCATTCCCCTTTACCTTCTTTTGCTTGTTCTTGAAAACAAAGCAATTTTTCTTTCGGTGTCCGGGCTAACCACATTCCCAACATAACTTTTCGGTATTTGAGACAATGGCCTTCCCCTTTGAAGAATCAACCTTCTTCCTTTTCTCACCGGAATGGGATGGTCTCCCTTCCGCAACCATGTTGATGGTTCCAACATTAGGATTTTCATCCTTTCGATTCTCTTGAATCCTTATGCTAGACTCAACAAAAATATGTTGTTCAAGATCGGAGAGTGTAATCTCCTCTCTTTAATGCTTTAAAGTATGTCTAACATCCCTCCATAAGGGAGACAACTGGTCTATAATGCTTGAAACAAGAAAAACTTCATCGATTTCAATTTTATGTAATTTTAAATTGGCATGCGTTTTTTGCAACTCATGAACTTGATCAATTACAAGGTGGTTTTCTACCATTTTACAAGAATTAAAATTACTTACAAGAAACTTTTTGGAACTTGCATCCTCCGCCATATATTTGTTATCCAAAGCATCCCATAACTCCTTAGCGGACTCATGGTATTGGTAGATGTCAAAGAGCGAATCTTGCATACCATTGAGGATATGACCCCGACGAATGAAATCATCATTTTCCCACTTACTTCTCCTCCTTGCTTGCTCAAGAGTTTCATTTTCGACCCCTCCAGTTTGGGTGAACTCATCACGTAATTGACGCTCAAAGTTGTTAGGAGGAACATCATCTTCTTTTGCCAACATCGAAAATCGACACCGACAAACTTTTCCAACTTGGCAAAGTTAGATGTAAAATCTTTGATAGTTGCCATCCCGAAGATAATATCACAAAAGATTATTAGGACTGAATAATGCAAATACAAATTACAAACGGGAATTTGTATTTATCCCTTTGTTGATCACAAAATAAAATTACAAAGAACAGTGCTAAATTAATTTGAAGATTGTTTTATAACGACAACCGTTACTCGAAAACTTGATACTTGTTATAGGCGTGTGATCGCTTTCCTTTTGTGATATTTCCCCCACAAAGGAACTTGGGTTTGATAATTAGAAATTCACAAAGAGATACAAACAACACAATATACTCTTAGTACTTAGAGTATAAAACTTAATAACAAAGTGTTTAGAAATTATAAGAATGGGAAGCTCTAAACAAGAGTTAATTACTCTCTTGGAAAGAACACAAGCAAATGAGAATAAGAGAGATAGAATTCAGAAAATTGGTGTACCTTCTACTCACTACCAAGCCCTTATTTATACTACAAGAGTATAGCTAAGAGTCATGGCCTTAATAATCAGCCTTAATGATCAAATTGATGATCATACATTCAATACCATTGATCTATCACATTCTTGAGTATTATACTTCTTGACATTCCCTTATAACTCTAGAAATCAAGAGATATAAGTATAGGAATCCAAAGCATTCACTCAAAGAAAACCGAAATAATGCAACGGTCAAAATAGAGGAAAAAGTCGAGTCGGCTTTTCCTCCAAAGACCAACACAACCGACTCAGCTTTAGTTGCTGGACAAAATCACATTTCCAGTACCTAAAGCTGAGTCGGCTTTCGGCCCCAAAAAATGAAAGCCGAGTCGGCTTTTCCTGCTGACTCGGTTTTCCAAATGTTCTTTTGTTTTTTTCTTTGAACCCCTTCTCGGACCACGTAATTTAATACATATTGTCCCACTACTTTTGTAGTTTTTAGTGATTATAAATTTAGGATTATTAGATACTAAACGTTAACACTAATAATGCTCCGACAACATCAACTGAAAATTAACCGACATCAACTAATAAATGAACTAATGATGATAAAAGACAAACAAGTAACACACATTGCAAGACAAGTAACCCATAAAATAATTTATTAGAAAATACGTCACCTTTATAGATGACGATGACACTTTATTGCTTTTGTGATTACTTCCTCCGTTCCATATTAGTTGCACCATTTGTTTTTTCACACTCCCAATGTACGAATTCAATCTTTAACATCTCTAATCAAACATATCGAAAAACTATAACAATTCAAAATTAATAAACTTTAAATCGAGACGATTCAAACAAGATCTCATATGACTATGTTTTAACTTTTAGATTACCGATAATATAAAAGTCAATTTGCTTGATGAATAGTACCGCAATCAACGTTGCAAGTAAAAAAGAACGGAGGAAGTATGTTCTTTTATATTGTCTATATGGCTAGTTAATTATTTTTTTAATGCCTATTATTATTTTTTATTTCTTTTAATATTATTGTCTTTTAAACTGTCTATATGGTTAGCTATTTTTTTTTCTTTTACTGCCTAAATGGACGATTAGTCTTATTTTTTTCATTCTCGAATATTTTAGACGTGCATTTTTATTTTGTTTACGTATTGCATTTATATCATATATGCATTTTTTTACTATTTACTTTTCGTAATTTTTAAAGTATATTAAAAATAATATGGTATGTTGTACAGTTTGGGATAATCATCTATAAAAGATGCATTACCCAATTTTTAAACCACATACCTATTATCCATCCAACTTTACTCTTTACACCAAAAACCCTTCTTCTTTCTCCATTAACCACAGAAAATGTACTTCCATCACAAACACGACCCATTTTCCTTCTTTTC